>NTHP01000004.1:4554796-4587419 GCA_003416845.1 Oplegnathus fasciatus | reverse complement strand
CCCCCCCTTCCCTCCTGCAGCCCGGACTTCTACCTTCACAAACAACAAGCTTTTCAGAGGACACTTGTCTGTTTGATTTCCCTGCTCACGCATTTTCTTAAACAAGTGCTTCTAAAACAAAACAGCAATAGATCTGAACGAAGAAAAAAAATGCTATGGTATGAAAATACTGTACAGCTTTATGTTTCATCCAGTGTAAACAGATTTCCATATACATTGATACACAATTCCCCAACATCAGTGTTTGTTTTTAAAATCTTAATTCTGCCCTCTTTTGTGATAGAAATGAGAACTTTTTTGTAGAGCAGGACAAAACAAAAAATAGACTTTTTTTTCTTCTCTGAGGATTTGAGGAACCAAGTAGCAAAAGGAGCTCAGCCAGCTGGCTCCAGCTTCAAGTCCACACAACATACAGAGCGTCCAGCTCCCTCGCTGCAGAGGAGGAGGAACACATTATGGATTTCATGACTGTGAGCAGTGACAATTCATCATCTCGTCTTACCAGCTTTGAACAATGGACACGTAAAGTTTGGTTTTTTTACAAGTGTTCCAGTGGTTGGAGCTGGGACCGGCCCGCGGCCCTGCTCCACCTTTCCTCTTACTCTCTACACCTTGGTGGCCAAAGACTGAATCTCTGACTTCTGAGTCTGGGCGCTGAGTGTGGACGACATGGAGCTCATCTGGCCATGCATAGCCTTCTTCAGGTTGAGCAGGCACAGACACTGGGAACGAAAGCGCAGGTCGAAGAAGGCGTACAAGAACGGGTTGAGGCAGCTGTTGACATAGGCCAGGCAGGTGGCGTAGGGGTGAGCCAGCAGCAGGAAGCGCAGGAAGCCGCAGGAGCTCGGAGCCAGGTTCAGGTAGGAGAGGGCGTCCATGCTCTTGAGGACGTGGAAGGGAGTCCAGCAGATGGCAAACACCACCACCAGTGTGGTGATGATCTTCAGCAGCCGCTTCTTCTTCTGGTCCTCCTTGCGCACATTGTTGAAGTGGCGTGTGACGGTGCAGCCGATGAAGCAGTAGAAGATGGTCATGGCCAAGAAAGGTAGGAGAAACCCCAAGGCGGAGGAGGACAGGCTGAGCCCGGCGATCCAGAGGTACTCGTGCCTCTGATTCATGGTCACCAGGCTGAAGTCCATGGCGCACGTGGTTCGGTTGCTGTTTTGGTCGTTCACGGTGGTGCGGAAGAGCAGCGTGGGCACAGCCAGCAGGCCGGACAGGAACCAAATAGCGCCCAAGGACGCCAGCATGGTGCCCCGGGAGCGCAGCCTGCTGCTGGACAGAGAGTGCACGATGGCCAGGTAGCGGTCAAAGCTCAGGCAGGTGAGGCAGAAAACACTGGCATACATGTTGACCAGAACAACATAGCTGCTGATCTTGCACAGGGCCACGCCGAAGGGCCAGTGGTAGCCCAGCGCTGTGTACACAGCCCAGAGAGGTAGGGTTACAACAAAGGTGAGGTCAGCGAGGGCCAGGTTTCCTATGTAGACGTCTGCAGCCCGGCGTTTAGATTTGGATCTCCACACGGTGAAGATGACCACACCGTTACCTGACAGGCCCAGGATGAAGATGAGCATGTAGAGGACCGGGATGAGGGAGTAAGAGGGCTCCCACTCTGAGAAGTCACAGGCAGTCTCATTGTCATCATAATACTCATAGTTATCAACATATTCCCCAGTGGTGGTCTCCATACTGCAGTGGGAAAAAAATTCCTTTGTTTTCAGAGAAAAAGATAAGAGTCCTGTACAGATCCAAGTCCTCTGAGGTGAAGCAAATCAGAAAGGAGTGAATCACAGGAGCCGGAGGTTCTGCTGAGCTGACTGCTGTGTGTGAGTGACTGACTGTTGGCGCTGTCTGCCTTTTTAAACGCGCCCCTCCACACCCCCTCTGGTTCCCTCCCAGGACGACCCCCCCTCCTCCTCCCAGTAAAACATCTCTCAGCCCTCCCCCTCCTCCTCTCTCTCACCTCTTCTGGCGGAGCCCATCCCTCTGCCCAGAGGACGAGGAGTCCCGGTACGGTCCCCTTGTAGACAGGTCAAAACCTCATTATGGAAGTTTTTTAATAACTTCAGGGATAAAAAGCCAAATTCATTAACTGCTTATAAACTTCCAAAAACTAAGGATAGGTCGACACACGATCCCACCCTGAGGTCCTGTCAAACAAGTTGCATCTGGTAAACTAAAGACATCAATCAATAAATCAGTCAATCAATCGATTTCTCAAGTTTAAAGTTAAAGATTAAGTCAACTTGTTTTTTGTACTGAAGAGGAACTATTTAATTTACAACATTGTAATTGGAGATCGTGTTCTCATAATAATAATAGCTTAATAATAAAATAATAATAACGTCATCGAACAGTTGATTGAATCAGTTTTGTGCATCACTGAGGTGAATAAATGACATCATGTAAACAATGCGGACAGTAGCAGACCAGTCTGTCTGCCTCTCTCAAGTCTTCATCTTTTAATCGGAATAAAAAAAGTTTCTTTCCAGTGTTGCATAAGTTGGAAAAGGTGGATTCAGCTCATGTGCGGAACAGGTCCGGACGTTTCAGCTCTTCTCGTTTTGCATCACAATCACCAAAATTAACAGCTGTTCAAGATGCAAACTGTCCGCTGCGTCGCGCTCTTCTTTGCGCTCATTGATCGTAAAAGAAACAGTCGGGGAGTTTATTGCTGCAGCCTCAGCACATGAGAAATATTACGAGGCTGATGAGTCGCCTTGAAATGACAGCGTAATTAGATCGACAGCGAACTGCAAACTGTTTGAAGATTAGATTAAATGTCAGCGGGCAGCTCGGGGCATGTGTGTGAATTCAATTCTGAAGTCTGGGGATTCATTTCCATGAGAAAGGGACGAGCAAACACACCGGTTTGAAGCCAAAACAAAAGGAAACCTCACATTGACACCATCATTGAGCTAACAATGTCTACTTCTAAATCCTTTTCACTGTAATATTCATTGAGCTGCTGATTGCATCATAGGAGGAGTTGATCCAGCTCCATATGATGCTTGTTTTGGATTTAAAGGTGGTTTATGGATAATTTTTGTTTGTTTACTAACTGCACATGGAAATAGATTTGGATGCGCTTATAACTCACATAGCTTACGGCAACTGTCCAACACTACAAAAAAATGGGAAAAGTTTAGAAAATGGTGTTTCAACCTAAAGATACAATTTTGCATTGTGGAAATGTGACTTTAGCAGCACAAAGTTTGACAAACTCTTCAATCAGCTCTCAAACTTGTAGACCTGCAATGACACTCAAAGCCAGCTCAAATCAATCAGTGAAACAGTGCTGAATATCATTTGCAACAGGTTTAGTTCGGATAATCTGTCCACAACAGGCCTCCTAGTGGTGATAACAGGGATCTACTACATGAATCCTCACAGTGGATTATTACACTGTAAATGCACCGGCTTTGAGAAATGTGTTTGGTGAAAGGAGGAACCTTCTGGATCGCAGCTTATCAGCCTGCAGTGAGTGAGCGCTGATTGTACTGTGTGTGCATGGAGCCAGTCGAGGGGAGTCTTCACACGGCAGAGACCGCATCCCTCGTTCAACAATGAGGAGATGTTGGGCGCCCAGTTTCCTCTCTGTGGAGACACAACTGCTGCACTGCACCTCAGGTGAGAAACACTCAAATAAAAGCTCAAATAAAATATATTTCTTAAGATAAAAGAAAAATGCACCGAGCTTATTCTGCTTCTGCTTGATCCTCAACCTTAGAAAACCACACATACACACACACACACACACACACACACACACACACACACACCAGGTGGGTCCCACCTCTACCTCATTCCCCGGGGAGAGGATTGGCCGCCTGCTGCTTGCAGGCCCGGTATCCCTTAGACAAATAAATTTGCAAATTTAAAAAATAAAAGAGTAAGATAAGAAACAGATGGTCGGATTAGACCGTCGTCTTAGATATCTTCAGAGGACCTCCTCACTTGTTAATCGTAGCCTTTATAGGTGCCAAGATAAAGTCCTGCTGCTGATCCTGAGGTGGGTTTTTACAGGAGGGGTGGTGGAGGGGGGGAGGATGATTATCAGCTGGGAGAGAGGATTTACTCTCCAAATAAAATATGAGTGAAATATATTCACTGTCATTTTGTGTCACGTTTTCTTTCCATCACATATTACCGTTCGTAGCTGCACAGGGGTTTCTCTCTCAGGCCTGGACCACACATGGGTCTCTGCCACAGCTGTGACTGCTTTTGATCTGCTGCTGTAATGACCCTGCTGCTGTGATATGGCTCTGACCATTAGCTGAAGTCTCACTTTTTTCACTTGTAGGCCTTCAGTGGAAAGTTGCCGCTATCATAATGCTTTGTATAACAGCAAAGAGAGGGAGGCGTGTGTGATACTCATCTTTACAGAGTTCACCACAGTCAGTGACAGGCGATTTTGGGGGACATTTGTAATGGACGCATGTGAGCTCCAGTCTGGTCAGAGGAAGAGATAAGTGATTGAAGGTGTAGTCTGTGACCTGAGGTTTGTTTGAAGTGTAAAAATTGATGGCAGCACACAGATCTACCCATTTTCCTTGATTTGTGGCCAATACAGCAGACCCCAGGCTCCACAAATCACGCTGAGGCACCCGGGGAATAGGGCCACAGGGGGTCAAGGGTCACAGTGTGGTGTCATTTGAGAAATAACGTTGCTCACTGTCCCTGCTGAAAACACTTCATGTGGAATAAAAATAACAGTAATTCATGCTGGACCCAGATTTGTGCTTCCATCTAGTGAAATCTTATAGCTAACTGTGAGCCACAGCTGCGGATCTTTCACGTCGGCCTGCTAAGTGCCGACTCCGCTGTGTCAGACGACGTCGCACTCCCCTGCCATGGAGCCAGTGCCACGCCCTCAGATGTGCGAGGGCACGGCTCCTGCTAAGGGGTTATGTGAGGATCACTAGCTGTCACGTGCTTCTCCCGCGTGACATTTTGCTTCTGCATTTTCAGGGCAATAAAGAAATGAAACATCATAAGAATAAAACACATTCTCATAGTGTGAAATGGAAAGTTCTGTAAATAACTTCTACAGGGCATTATGCTGTTCTGCATGCACCCAATTAAACCCTGAAGCTTGAGGTCAGCCACAACATAAACAGCTATCTTTTCCCCACATCTGCCTACTCTTGACCTCAGCATTGAGCCGAATGGAGATCTCCACCCAATCATGAGAAATGTTTGCGCTGATAAGATTCTTCTATTGTTTCATTTTTGTCGCTCTAAGCACTTTTCTCTTAACGAGCAATGCACCTGTTGTTGGAGTGCTTTTAAAAATGTCATCACGTATCGCAGATTAGGTTGAAACAACGGATGTAAATTATTTTTTTGTATCCCGGAAAAATAATTCTCTTGTTTGGAGATTTTGCTGTTTTTTTTGTGACTATACTGTCTCTTATGGTTGGGTACAATGTAAAGGGACTGCTCAAAAGTTATTGGAGTGGGCAGAGGGGCTGAACCTAATAACCTTTATAAAAAAGCAAGGCCCTCCCCAGTCTTAATATATAGTTTATTATAATAATACAAATTCTATATTTCCATTTCTATTGGTCAATTGGGGCTGTGTGAGGCTATACGTCTGCTCTGCTGCTTTGATTTTGATACTTTTTAAACTGTAATCGCTAAATCAGTAAAGCACTTTAATGCATTTGAGCTTGTTGCTTCCTATTTGCTTCCTGTTTGACGCTGCGATATGAAGAGGTAAACCCACCCCGAGTGGCTTATTTCAACATTCATTCTGTGTCAGTGAACTGAACATGTGCGTGCGACAAAACAAGGTTTTCCTTGGATGGCTGAAATGGAGCAGAGGGTTTATCTGCAGCAGAGGTCATGCCGTCTGTGCCTGGGAGACAGTCGTGTTTGACATCCGTATCAAAACCCAAACATGGCCCAGCCAGAGCCAAACTACAGCAGTGTTTGCCAGTCGATTATTGTTGTTGCCACGAGAAACAAAATCCTGACTGTTTATTTATGACTTCTCTGCCTTCCTTGTTGCACGTCTGCCAAGAAATTTAAAAAAAAACACACACACACACAACGAGGGCAGGACTTTTATTGTGACATTTCACTACTTCGTTTAAATTTGCACCATTTAGACACGTTTCTTCACGAATGCAACAGATTTAATCAGGTAATCATGACATTAAATGTGAGCCCACAGCACTAAATGACCCAAATGGAGGCAGCTGTCCAGCGCTGCTCTCTGCTTGTCCATCCTTGTTGTCTCCGCACCTCCAGTAGCTTGGTCAGGAACAAGAGGGTCACAAGGTGTTTCCCCTCTCCCTTCTCAGGACCCTGGACCACCCCTGCACCCATCCTCTTTCTCCCCACTATGCTGTCTGTGTGTGTGTGTCAATGGACAAAACAGCAAGCACCACAGGATGTGCTATAATAGGACAGTTTGTCCTCTCCAGCTGAGACGCTTCTGTCAGACTTTTGTTTTATAGCTGCTTGAGGTAAGCTATTTATTTAAGAGATGGCGTGATTGAGTGATAATATAAATATTATTTCTTTTCTCCTGCCACGTACATTCCCAGTTGTTTTGACAGAGTTGTAAAAAAAATAGTTCAGATTATGTTGAATGCAAAGATGTGACATGATCATTTCTCATATCTTGTCACATGAATTCATTGTTCCCATCAGACAAGTTACTGTTTTAAATGAAGCGTGCAGGTGAAACACTAAAGATTTAATGTTTCACCTGCGCTCACGGGGACGATTGGGAAGGAAACCTTGTAGGAAAAGAAGGAAACAATAACACAGGAGAAAATAAAGAAGCGGGAGATGAGTCTAATGAAAGAGAGGAAGAAATAAAGGGGCAAAGGACAGGGCTGATGAGAGGGTAGTGGCTGGCAGGCAGGCCAGTCCTCCCTGTGTAGTAGAGTTAATGATAGGGATTAAGGAGCCGGGGGGACGGCTGGGATCTCCAGGCTCTGCTAGACTCCAGCCCGGCCCTCCCATCATCCCAGGAGATCTGCGGGAATCTGACTCCATTTGGCCTAAAATCTCCTGACAAAACAAAAACCCTGTGGCTCAATTAGGAGGAAATTAGTCTCTCCTTCCACATTCACATTTCACACACTCTACCACAATAGTTTCACTGCTTCTTCACTGCGTGTTACTTGTGAAATAGGTAGTGTGAGTGTTAATATGTTATTCAAAATCAATTACCTGGGCTGCTTTTAAGATTGCCTGGCTGCTTCTTTAAAGTTGGATGCTTATTCTTAATCGTTAGACTGTAGGAGACTTATTCTGAAGTGGCAGGAAATGTCTGGATCTCATAATCAATAAGTATGTATGATTCTTGCCTGTTTTCCTTTAAATTAGAGACACAGAAACCTAAATCCTGTCCCTGTTATGAGAAGTCAAAGTGAAAACCCAAACAGCGGCCCATGTGAAAACCAGGTGCTTTGCAGGCTTTTCATCCACAGTCTCGCAACGTCTGAGCGGAACTTTTCGTCTGTTATACTCTCATTTCCTTCAGGACGGGAATGAAAGAGCTGTCACAGACCTGACTGGCACTGAGAAAGACCAGGAGGGAGTCCCTGACAAAAATGCTTAGTGAGCAAAACCATAAACTCAATTCTGAGACAATCAGTAGGCTTTAATTGTTAACTTTTTACCCCCAAATGTCTCTTTATATGATTTAAAGGCCTAAAAATGTTCTCTATGCAGTCGTGCACAAACAGGTTAACGGCAAGTGCTGAAAGTCCAACCCAAGGCTGGAGCTTTGCCAGAGAAAATCTGAAGGACCCTTTTATAAAAACTGCTAAAATAAGAAGCAAGTTGTGCCCCACACTACGAGCATGTCAGGAATATCTAGACTATTTATATCTCAGAAGATTTACAGCCGAAATCACGTCCACGACTGCGATTTCATCACAGACAAGCACTGTGTTACATTTTTGTTCTTATTTCAGGGCCAAGTATGACAATGTTTTTTTCAGGGAGTTTTAAAAAGCCCTTTCAAATCTGAGCAGCTGTGTTTATTTACCATGTAGTCTGGATTCAGTGCCAACTTCTGCTAAATGCAGTTTCAGCCCTGCAGTCAGCTCTGTTAAAGGATATTTAGCAGGTTCAATGGTCATCACAGGTACAAAACAATAAAGTGTATGCTCTACTGCTACACTTTTATGGTAGCTGTTAACCTCCCCATCAAACTTAAGGAGCAGTCCTCAGCATTCTTGCCACTGGTGAAACTGCAAAGCATCCAACAGTGGCGACAGTGTGGCGGAGGCTGCACTGTTTCCCCCATCTGTCAGCTGTTTGACAGACAGCAACAAACTGTAAATCAGTCACCTCTGAGAGGAGGCTGGCCCTCTCCCTGCTCAGAGCAAACAAACCATAGGGAGAGTGTGTGTGTGTGTGTGTGTGTGTGTGTTCACAGTGCACCGTCCACTTCCTTTACCTGTGTCATGTGGTGCTGTCGCTACATAACAATCAGGTGGGTGAAATGGAGCCAAATTTTAGGATAAAGTTCTTTTAAAGTGAGACTGTGTAACTTTTTTAAGGCGAAAAAATAAACTCTTCCACTTATGAAAGGAAAGTTGAATTCATAAGCAATAAAATGCACCTGTGGTAAATTTGATACACACTGGGGTTTTGCTGCTACAAGCCTACTTGGTTTGGTATGACCAGTAGCTTACAGTGGCTAATGTTAGCATAGATACCAATTAATTGACATTAGTTTGTCTATAAACAGACAAACTTTTCTTTAAACAAGGTGTGTTTCATCCACCTGTTTTTATGTGCATTTTGCTCAATCCGAAAGCTGTTTTTGGGACGCCAAGTACATAAATATCACTAAAAATGAGGAAGGACAATCGTACCATCATAACAACAATTTTTAGGACCTGAAACTGTGCGCATCTGTGCCCGAGTAGCTACAGTCGATCCCACCACTCGACATTGTGCCTTTGCAGGGTCTATTCTGAGGCTGTCTGGGCTCTCAGCTCGTCTTCAGCCAGAAGCTGTGGCTCCTTTAAAAACTGACAACTGCTTTAAGGAGTCAAACAATAAAATCGACTTTAACACTCTGTCGACAACTTTGATGTGCAATCACAAGGCGAGAGGAGGGGGGCGGGTGGGGTAGAGTGGGAGTAAAAACATCCTCCGACTTGCCCTAATTGTTTCAGCATCTGTTTTGCTGTTGCTATCACCCAGACAGGCCGAAAACACAACTGAAAACACACATTCAAAGTTTCCACTCGGTCCATTTCCTTTAATCAAGCTGCCCTCACAGTGACTGATTGCCAGACCAGACCTTGGCCTCGTCTTGCCTCTGCCATCTCTGCTTACTGTGCAACTCATGTTAGACTCTACAAGGTTTTCCCTTCAATAATACTGTTCTTTTCCCTTCAGGAGACAGCTGACGATTACATGAACTCATTACAACTGATTATTATTATCATAAAATGTGACTGGGGGAAGAAGGGAAGCGTGCGTCCAGGGTAGGATCGGGCCAACAAGGAGAGTGTTTGAATAAGAGTATGCGGCCAGAGCGTGCTAATGAAACGAGACCAACTGGCTGTGGAACGTGGCCTTCCCATTATACACGTACTTCAGGTTTCTAAAAGAGGAAGCGGGACACTGTTAAAACACAAAAGGCCCAGATGTGAGGCCCCTTGAAACACATCTCACTGTCTGCCTTGTGTTGAATGCTGACAAATTGGCCTTTAACGACCCCAAAACAGGCCTAAAGTCAATGTCAAAGCCATGTGTCACTCTTCTGAGCCCTGTGTGGGAAGGCTAAGTGCCTCCAAAAAGAAGCTGGGACTCTAAGAAAATATTTGCACAGAGCCCTGCACTATTTCAGCCTCCGAAATGGGTTGATCCACATACGCGGCACTCAGCACATGTTGTTGCACTTCATCTCACCCAAGGATTGAGGGCTTCGAAACACAGCTGAAGGATTTAGTAAGACCCCTCGCATTATTAATGAACAGAGAGGAGACATTTCTAACCTTGTAAGAACACCTTTTTTTGGCATTAGACGGCAAAACACAGGTGAGAGCGGCAGGAAAAGATGATCAAGTTCATGATTTGGATCCACACTCATAATACAGCACGTGGGTTAATCCTTTGAGCCACCAGGTTGTTCTATGAGAGCGTTTCTAACAAAGAGGGCTCCTGGGTGTCAGGGCGGCCATGATGCCAGCATATGTGCTGACTGGCAGCACGATCTCTTATGAAGCCAAATGTTTGCACCCCACACTCATCCAGCTATGATTTAGCTGAAACAGACAGCTGCAGACCACCACCACCCCTCCTTAACACCATCCCTCCTTTTATCTTCTGCTAACATCCACAAAAAACACTCTCAGCATTTAGTTTAACATCACTCAGAAGTGACAACCTTCCACATATACAGTACTAATCCATATACAGTACCAACATACGATACTGCACATTAATCAGTAGTGTATAGTACAGCATAAAGAGTAGGCGTAATAGCTGTGGCTGATGCTGACCTGGATATGAAGTGTGATTTGATCTCATGCCTCCTCACAAATCTTTGCAGCCATACGTTGTTATATACATGGCTTCCATATGGCCATAATACTGTTGAACAATCTGGAAGAACCATCTCGAAATATAATCTGCTCTGTTCAACTGTGACAGCCAGACACATTCACAAACAGTGGAGCTACACTGCTGAGTTTCACTTATCATTAAGCAACTGATCACATACAGTATACTTATACTGTGTCTCAGTGTGCTGGTTAACACTTAAGTCTACAACCACATTAGCAGCTCTGTGAGTCTGTATTCAGGGGTCAGTATGAATCAAAGTGCTTGTTGGATCAACGCAGTGGTGCTTTGAGCTAACGAAAGCTTTTTTAACCTCCCAAAACTGACAATCTGACATGAATGTCCACTTCATGCAGCAACTGTCCAGGCGTGTGAAGGTGAGACAGTTAGCATTTGGACGTGTCTCTCTCTTTTCATTGTTCATTCAACTAATCCCGTCACTTTTCACAAGTGCAACACTATGAATTCTTTGCCCTCTGACGTGGTTGGACAGCATGTTGTATGAACTGGTTTGATTTGAGCAAACACTTGCCTTTAGGTTAAATGTTAACATTAGCATGCTATATTCACAGTAACATGCTGATGTTAAGCAGGTAACATTTACCATGTTCGCCACCTTAGTTTAGCTTGTTAGCATGCTAACACTAATTAGCACTAAACACGAATTGCAGCTGAAGCTGATGGGAATGTAAACGTATTAGGTCATAAAACAAAGTATTGGACAAAGTCAAATTTTGACGGCATGGAGGTGCCAGATGAAAAGTCACGGGTTCCCCAAAATCACTAGGATTCATCCTCCGGGGATCATGATTGTCTTTACAAAATTTCACCACAATCCATCCACTCATTGTTGAGATATTTTAGCCTGTGAAAGAAAGTGGGGAACAGACCAACAGACTAACATTGGCTAATCTTAGAGCCTTAGCGTGGTTAAAAAGCAGGACCCCTCTCCTGTTCTGTTTTTAACCAATGTCTTCCTTCATTTGTAGCCAAGGAGAACAAATAATAATAGTAATAATAAAAATAAATCATAATAAAAGTGGCCTCCACCCAATAAGCAGCCTCCCATAACTGTCACAGCCTGTCACACCTTTACATTTTTGATGTCTAAACAACCACATCAGAGCCATGATTTGAGAGTGTTTACATTGTACTGCAGACCCCAAGTGAGTCTTTGCTCTCTCAGAGGGAGAATCCTCTGAGAGGGAAGACTGAAACAGGAAAAACAGTCTGCGTAACCCATCATACTGCACTGACACTGTACGCATACGATTGATGCTGTGGTGCAGGGTTCAACGGCCCAGCCCTTCCTGCCTTTGTTGGTCTTTGTTTAGGGTGGTACGCCTTCATCGACCAGGGGTGCCCTTATGCATGACCCTCGCTCTACAGGTTCCTCCTGAGAGATCACACTTGCTGCACTCCAGCGTCAGTTGAAGTTTGAGGTATTTCATTTGCAAATTGGGCAGAACCTGGAGGAACTTATGTACCTGTTTTCATGAGTATCGTGGAAACTGAGTGTTTTTTTTAAAACAGATGGTTGAGGTGGGTACAACCCTGAGGGCCTTTAGGATTAGGGCTGAGAGGGCAAGCCTAAACCTGCTCTCTTACCTTTCACGAGCCTGTACAGACCACTGACTCTACAACACATGATGCAAAATTGTGTTGAATGAAATAAAGGTGATATCTGATTGAACAAACCACCTAATTACAAAATTCAGTTATGATGACTTAACAAAGTGGAAACCTTTTGATTGCAGTCACGCTGAAACACTCATAATTAAAGGGCAGGAGATGCTCCCCCTCACATCTGTGCAAGTGTGACTGCATGGGTCCATGCAGAGGGCAGGACGCTGCTTGACAGCAAGATCAAGGTCAGAGAGTTTGAGAAGAGGAAAGAGAGAGGAGGACACCCAGGCTCTTTTCAGGGATAATCTCTGCTACCACAATACGGAGTGACAAGCTTTCACTGGCCCACAAGGCAAACAGCTCACAGCATTCCAACATGGCAGACTGATCTGTCTATTCATACGCAGAGCGAATGGCGACTCAACGCCTTGCTCATACCGACATGCAGGGGGGGATTTTGGGGGGATTTGTCTGCCAGGAGAGAAGCCTCACCTGTCAGAGGTGGAAAAGCCCTTTGGCCAGGACACAAAGCGCATAACAAAATCTGACAGGTAAGATGCTTCCTGTAGACACACACGAAGAGGAGGGGCTTAGCAGAAAAAATACACTTAACCCGAGTAGCACAGAATAACACATGCTACATGTTCAACCTTTGCTCAGGTTATAATTTGGTGACACTAGCAAGCAAACATGGTACGAATTGAGGCAGGAAACTAAGATTTATGTGTGTGTATATTAGAGAAACTCCCATAAACATGCTGAAGCCTGTTAATGATCCTCATCTTGGCTTTAACATCCTTCCTGCATAATGCATAAGAACCTGCTGCTTAATTTAAAATGACATCGGACCTTTGTTTGGTGTAACATTTGCATCTATGAGATTTAAATGAATCGTTAGACATTTTGGGAAATATGTTGATTTGCTTTAAACAAGTTAGACAAGTAGGTTCTTGCCACTCATGTCGGTAACATTAGCTGTTTAGCTTAGCTTAGCATAAAGACTGAAAACATGGAGCTAGCTTAGCTCTGTCTAGTGGTAACAAAATCCACCTACTAGCACCTCTAAAGCTCACTAAGTAACACATTATATTGCCAGGCTAGCTGTTTCCCCGTTTCCAGTCTTTGTGTTAAGCTAAGCTAATTGGCTGCTGGGTGTAACTTCATATTTAGGCTACTGTACAGACATGAGCGTGGTATCAATCTTATCATCTCATTCTTGCCAAGAAAGCAAATAAGCATAATTTTGATTATTGCTTCAAAGTTGTAGGAATTTTACACAGATTGCAGTGGGAAATCAACAAGTCACGTACTCCCAAAATACGTTTTTGGCAATTGTTTTCAAGCTAATCAAGCTCTGTGCGTCTGTATTGTTCAAGATGCCATTTGGCAGCACGCCTGTAAATCATATTCTGGTCGGTGAACAGTAGACAGTCTGCTGATTTTCTTTGCAGAAAATGAGGGAGAATCCAATTGTTTTTCGGCTCCCTCCCCCTCTCCCTTTGTGGCTATCAGCGGGTCTCTGGAGAAGTGCTGGTTTCCGTAAACGTGATGGGGAGATGTTTCCTGTGGCAGGTCTGTCTGCTGCTGATTAGAGCCCATCCATCAGCCGGACCTCCTTGGAGCAGAGAGGAGGGCACTGGTCAAATCTGTCTCCCAGTCCAGACCAGCCTCTCATATACTAGAAACAAGGTCCACGCCCTGCCCCTCCACCCCGGACAACATGGCCCAACTGTTGGCACTTACTGAATCAAAGTGCTCACAGTAAACAATGTGGGAGCCTCAGCCAAGATTTCTTTTTAAAGCGTAATTTGACAGATCTCAAAGTGACTCTTATCTCAATTTCTTTCATACAGATCTGCATTTTCAACACTCTGATTGGTCAGCTTGGATCAAATAATACTGTATATACACTGAAACTCACACATGCGTGTTGGGAAAGTTTTACAGTGTGGATCGGGTGCCTCCAGGCTCACACAGGTCAGAGTGGCTTTTGTTTCTCCTTTGTAGACACGATCCTTCATCAGCTCCAGTGAGCAGGCGCTGATTGCTCTGTACAGCACTGTGGCTGGTTTCTTCCTCTGTGGACCTCCGTGCCACGCTTGTGTAAAGCACCCACAATAGCAGGATGACTCCAGTCCAAAAACAGGCTGCCGTTCGTGCCCCCTGCTGTGTTGAGGCATTTTTCTCCCCCAGTCCCCATCACTTTCTTTGGCCTCCAGTGTAAAGTGTAAACAGGAGGTAGTGAAGTATCCTCCCTGGCCAGGCAGAGGAAACCACACAGGGTCTGGAGATTGAACTCCCCTGTGGTCAGCTGGTCAACTGGAAGAGAGTACTGTGAACTTCTGAGTCTGAGAAACTGTGTTACGACTACGCTCTATTGTGTTGGACATTGTTTGTGGATAGATGTCAAAAATGGCGTGACCTTGCACGAGAAAGAAACTTTGCTCCTGTGTTGGCAATTTTGAGGCGCCATTAATAACAAAAAGGGAGAAACCCCAATGAGGATCAGTTGAGGGCATCAAGACACAAACAGGAAAGATTTCATTTAACAAGGGAGCACATGAGCAGTAAACGTCTCAGCTGATCAGGATATCATCAGTGCTGCTGTCTCAGGAAAGAAAACACAGAGGTGATAAATTGTGCTTGCATGCAAAAGAAAGACCAATGCTTTCCTTTTATGCTTCAGTAATATCAGCAGATATTACTGTTTATAACTCACAGTAAAGCTCAAATGTGACTGTATCATGAAACTTGTAACACAAATTCCTTTGTAGCACAACTACAAAGACATACTTGAGCCCGTCAGAAGAAGGAATTTAGTAAAATTTATGCCACACTTTGACTTTAGACTCTATTGCTTTTAAGGGCCCCTTCCAGGCATGTGTTTGTACGGATGTAACATTCCTCAGAGAGCAGTAAGTGACAGAGCACCACTGACCGTCACCTCAACCTGTCAGGCTATTGAACCTGAGGCTGACGTAGACAATGCCCAGGTCAACAGGTCTGCACTGCAATCACTACAGGCAATAGATTCCATTACTCAGGTCTGACCTCTGACCTTTGAGGGAGTGTCACAATAAGATCAATACAAAAAGGAGGAAACAGCGCCAAAACATCAGTCAAAGCACAAATTAGAGAGTGGAAGATATTCAATAAATAACAAGACTAGGTCAAAACCTAGTATATGGCTGGACCGTGTATGGTCAATGTGCTCTACTGTGGCCAAATTGTTACAGGTATGGTCAGCAGTTGTGTCTATAATGTGAATTCCTAGATATTAAATGTTCATCTGCAATTTTCTGTAGTGGTCCCAGTAATATTTGTTCTTAAAGTGTACTGAGGTAGCATATCACATGACATGGTACGTTTGGGTGAAAAAATGTTATAAATGCAGTTGCAAGAACAAAACTTTCCACTCATATCTCAAGATGTTTGGTTTGAAAGAGAACTTATTCTAATTCTATTGATCTATTCTAATGATCTATTAACTGCCTGCTCTTTCATTCATTTCTACCTGTGGGATGTCTCTCCTTTTTCTGACTCACTGTGTTGAGTGTTTTGTCAGAGTGGTTGAAGAGTAGTTAAACTTTGCGCTGTCCCTCACTCTCTCTGCACGGCTGATTTCTCGTTTCTCTCCTACTCTGCTCTGTGCTAGACTGTTACAGTCTGTAACCATCTTCTCCGCTTCTCACAGCAGCAGGTTTTACCTTGTTTGACAGTTTCATTACCTCATGGTGAATATCAGGTATTGTCTCTGTGCCATCTGTGCGCATATGATGTACTGTGATGCACTATTGCGCTGTGACGCATTGACAGAGTGTGGACTGGTTACTGTTTCACGTGAAGTGGGTGTGCGTTTGTTTGTGCGATTCTCAAGTCAAGAGTGTTTGTGACTTGAAATATATATTCATTCTTTTGTTCAGCTACTTGAAGGGAGTGTGTGACTGTAAGCTGTAAAACAGGGAAAACAGTGGTAGTACGAGGTAGTGTAGTGTTTGTCAGCCACGTTAACTGCACACTGCTGGAGCGATGGTGTCGTATACAACATCCAGGAATATCTCCAGGACGCCGCAGCCAGACACCCAACAGCATACCGTTACCGTTGTGCCGTTCCAATCAGCGCTCCGGTGTGATCGTATCCCTTTCAGAAGCTTTGTAATCCAGCCTTGAACTTCTGTGTCTTTTTGGAGACTTTGTAAAATAAATCCAGAATGATAAATCCAACACTGAATGTCTGCTGTGATTATTTATCGATTTTTCTGTGTTGAAAACAGCTACTGTTGTTGTTAGCCGTACATTAGCAATCCCATGATGCCTTGGGCTGAGTCTGTCGACCAGTCAGAGGCTGTGTTCCTGACTTGCTGACCAATCAGAGACAGTTTCTGACTGAGGCCACGCGGTCACAAATAGGCTACCTACAGGCTCTCTCGTCTGCCATCCCAATCAATCCCATTCAAAACTCCACACGGTATGGCGGCGATGGAAGTGTAGACTGCTCCTTCTCCTGTAATCCTTAAATTGGCAATATCCACCCACAATACTAGCGGCAGCTTTAAAGGGCAGCGCCTGTACTCATAGTCTACGTAGCTGCGTAACTAATGTTCCAGCCTATTAATAGTGAAAGAGCAACAGCCAATGAGGAAACTCGAACACTCAGCTGACCAATCGTGCAACTTCATCACTCAGTCTGTCACTCAGTGACAGACTTTTGTGTTGGTAGGGCTGGCCCTCTGCAGTCCAGCCAAAAATCAATGAGCCGTAAACACAAAGTACAGCTGAGGCTGATGAGAATGTCTTTAGTTTTGCAGGTATTTGGTCATAAACCAAAGTGTTAAACAGATTAAAATTTTACCTGATGATGGAAGATGAAAGTCAGGGGATCAACCAAAATTACTACATTTCATCATGAGGGGGAGCAATATCTGCACCAAAATTCCTGACAATCCCGGACAAGTCAGGGTATCACCAAAGTCACAAGGATTCATCATCTGTGAACAGTCTGTGCCACACTGTGTGCCAATCCATCGAGTAGATATTGAGATATTTCACAGGACAAGTGGAAACTGTGACCTGCTGGTGGCACTACAGGAAAAGTCAGGGGATCGCCTAAGTCAATAGGATTCGTCCTCTGGGGACCATGAATGTCTGTACAAAATTTCATTGCAATCCATCAAATGGTTGCCGGGATATTTCAGTCTGGACCAAAGTGGACCAAATCAATATTGCCATCCCCAGAGCCACTAGCAAGGCTAACAATTCTGTAAAAGGTCCTCTGAGCGTGGCGGGATACATTTTATCAGGCTCCAATCTCGGGTTAATTGCCATCTGCAGCGCTAAAACCAGCCAGACTTTCATCCCCATCAGCCTCTTGATTGGAGTTTACCTTCTGGCAGGAATACAAGCAGAATATGGGTCAAAAGTGTCACCCAGTATGTCGGAGGAACTTGGCTTCTTGTTATTGAGCAGCAGAGGAGCGACGGAGGCCACCACGGGCATCAGAGAAAACATTTTGCTGCTCTGGCAGAGGAATAAGGGAAAGAGGAACTGGGGTCTTCCCAGCTGCACTGCTGAAGGGGGAAATGAGAGGCAGGCTTGGAAAGATTTATAGTCTTCATAATAAATTTCACAGGAAGGATTACAGCATTACATTGTAAGTGTGGATATAGTAGAGGAGGAGCAGGCAGCACTTGGCCCAGGCGGGAACAGTTCTGTTAATAGCCTGGCCACCGTTGCTGTTATTGTTCGGGAGACGCTACGCCAGGCAGACTCCTCTTTAGATCAGAAACAGTGAGTCTCAAAGGCAGACGCTGAGATTTCCTTTCTGCCATCCAGCTGCTATCTGTCATGACTGAGAGCCTCTGAAGTTACAGCCAGCTGCCCCTGCAGATCAACTCGCTATATTCTCACTACAGCCGTCTGTACAGCTGGATATGTAGCGTTAAATTACACACAAATGCAAAAAAAGTGCAATATTTGTTAATGACATTTTAATGCTTCACAGGCTGTTTGGAGGGAGCTCACAGAAACAAACTGATCACAAATTTGACATCACCAGAAAATACTGTACATGAACCCTCAGATATGTCCTCATCTTGCACCCCTCTGTTTCTCCATACATGTCTCCTTCCAATGCATAACTCTAAGGAGAGTTTCCACATATCTCTCATTCCATTTCAGCGTCTATCTGACTTGGATTTTTCACGGACAGGCCCACCGAATTCCTCAGCTAACAACCACCACAGGGCAGAAACGGAGGAAAGACTGTTGACTTTCCACAGAGGAACATCTTATCAGACAAAATACCACCAGCATGCAACTGGCCACCAAGCTAGGTCATTTAAAGTTAATTTTCTGTGATAAAACAATTCATGCACATTCCATGCTCCAAGGAAATGTTGTGCAACTTTGCAGTAAAAATGCTAAATGTAATATATTTGCGGTTAAATAGCTCAGAATCACAAAACGGAATCTAGTGATAAAAAAAACTTTCCAGATTGTAATTAAAGGTCCAGACTGATACGGTCACTGTACATGCAGAGAATGCCCTCAGCCTTCCTCTTCTCTTTTGTTGTTCAGGCGTGGGTTGTCAGATCGCATGTACGCTGGCTGTTGTACATTGTGTACGAGGAGGGCATGCTCAGTAAAAGCTGCAGAAGCCAGCGGTGTGACCTGACGCTAGCCCCTGACCGACGCCCAATGGGAGTGAAGCTCAGCGGCAGGACGCCGAGGCTGACACGACAGCTCCTGCTGGGAGGGGAACAGGCGAGGCACAGCTCACCCCTAATCCCCACCAGATCGGGCTTCACCAGGCTGGTACCCTGCCTGCGATGCTGCACTCGCATTCCTGCGCATCCCAACAGTGCAGAAGCCCCTGCTGGACCGGAGGAAGAGCCCCCGCTGAGCCTCATACAGAGAATGAAACTATAGCGTGGCAAATAATGTCTGACAAGTGAAAAATATCCATGTGAGCATGCATACATTTGCTCACACTTTGCATGTGAGTTGGTAACGCGGTCATGTGTGCAAGGCCCACATGCAGCGGCATGTTTCAGATAGCATGTCACGTACACAAGGCTTAAGATGTTGCCTTTGGGGCACAATGCCCAAAGCAAATACAGCAGATCTCTGAAGAGTTGAGGAAACAAGGGTAAGGCATTCAGGGGCTCCCTGAAAGCAATTATCCTGGCATGCATACACACACACACACACAAAGACTACGGTCAGTCAGTGGTGAACGGCTTGACTCCTCGGGCTCTGGTTCTCCAAACACACCCTCTTCCTGTTTTACTAAGGAGAAAATGGGAGCAGCAATGGAGAGGAAGAGATGAGAGACACAGCAGGGTGAAGGAGAGACTCAAGTATCATTACATCAACAGCCAGGGCAGAAACTTGTGCAGTGCATTAAGTCTGTTTTAACTAGAACTGACTCGATTATTAGATCGACAGAAAACTAATCGGCTACTATTTTAATAATCGATTTTCTTTGCTTTTCTTTGTCATATTTGGCTTTTAAACTGTTGGTTGGTTGCAGGGTGAAGACGTAAATGACAGTATAAAGGGCATTTTTCAGTATTTTCTGACATTTTGTAGAAAACATGATCAATCAACTATTTGAGACAATAATCTGCAGATTGATCAATAATGAAAATAATCATTTGTTACAGCCCTAGTTTTACCTGAGCCAGCTAACCTTAAGCTAGTACAGACAAACAGAACATCCAGGTGCAAGAGTACATCTAACCCTTTATAACTTAACCACCCTCAAGTTATAAATTCTTTTCACTTAACCATCTTTTGCCAGTAAAATGTGAAAGACCTCACATGACTATCAATATAAAGTGTCAACAAAGATAAAATAGATGTGGGTGGTGATGGTTTTTCAGATGATGCAAAAATACCCCAAGGATGAGAGAAAGCAGGGGAGGGATGTGTAAACCACTAGAATGTGAGTGTGCATTTATAGGGTGATACAATTCAAGAGCAAAACACATAACATAATGCCTGCGTAATGGTCCCAATAGACTCAAACCAAAGGTCGGACGTTCGAAGCACATGGTTTTCCCACATAAAAGCAGGAAAACAAGAAGAAACCACTGGCTTTTATCCACAGACACGAGGCGTGCAGACAGAGAGCATCAGCTAAAATGTAAAAGTATCTTAAAAAGCAGGGGATTTACCGGGAGATAACTGCATCAACATGGAAAGCTCTGCCAGTATGAGAGGGGATGCAGTGTATGGTTTTCAGTGTCCCACAGAGCGGGAGGTGAAGGGAAGGACACTTCAAAAGCCTTTCATGCAAGACGCTGCGTCTCTGTGTTTCCAGTCTCTCAGGAAAAACTCTGTTAGTTCCTCTCCTGAAAAACAACGGATTAGTCATGGTGTGAATCAGATGAGCCATATAGTCTCTTCCTGAGCCTTGAGAAAAGTCACTACCGTTTTCACTACTGTAAAATGACGCTCCAAACAGAGGAGTAATCAGCAGAGTGTAGTGAGAGTGGGCGGACAGGCTGCTCCTGTCGTCACACACAGAGGATTCCCGGTTCCTAGGACTTCCTGAGGGGCCCCTGGGTCTGTATGGCATACAACCATTCATTATTACACTTTCAGCCATGAGAGCTCAGCTACTTATCTAAAAGCACACACAGCATATCAGCTCTCATATGATGCATTTCATGTGGAGACATCATTTACACACAGATCTCTCGAGACATCCTGAGGGGATGTAACAGAATGATCCAGGGGGATGCACATAAGAATATAGGAACAAAAAGACAATATTGGATCCTCCTAGTGTCATTAATATTGAATAATTGGTATTTGGAAGCAGGGCTGAGAAGAAGAGCCTTTGGGCACATTTCTTTTTCTCCCCCACTCAACTATCTGCAACCTGTGACATTATCACCTCCCTCCAGGGGTGAGGAGGGCCTCTTGATCTGACCACTGCAGCCTCTCCCATGACATCAGAGTGATATCTGAAGCAGGCAGCCCCAGCTGGACCGCTCCCAGTCCGGGGGCTCGTTACACAGCACTAACACACGTGTGCTGCAGCCGCTCCTGGATCCATCCAACCAACACTGGATTATTCATACTTGAATGAGCTACTCTATTTTTACACATTCTGGCCCAGGTATGACTGTGGAACGAGTAGTAACTGATTTTGCTAGACAGGTCAGATTTCATGTTGATGAAACTCTAAGTGGGATTTATAATAGTTAAAGGATACTTAACTGTGGCCAATTTAGTAAATCCCTTCAAGTATCAGATGGCATACAACTAAATGTTATTGCTTTTTTCTCCCTGCAGTTAATCTTTTGCAAGAAGGAACTCAAGTTATTACTAGTGACCACAGCTTACACATCTCTGAAAATTGAGCGTTCTATTGACTGTTCGCTAAACCGCTGCCCCTAACAATGATTTTCCAGTCATAGCTTAGCAACCATAACAAAATCAAGCTTTGGATTTCTCCACATGTAGAAATTATGTGTATGAGTCTGTAAGATACAAAGAGTTTGGAGGTACTGAGCAATAGACGTCATTTCAAAATCGCCTCTATGCTTTATCGGCTACGTATAGCCCAGTTTTAGACCATATTTTAAAAACATCATTTTAAAAAATAGGACCTGGTCCACACGTACCTTGGTATATTTTAAGAACGTAGCTTTTCCTACGCATTTAGACCTTTGTTCACACGCAAACTGCGTTTTAGGTCACTCAAAAACTCAGTTTTCAGTGTTGACGTGTAGACATATAAAACGATGCTTGTTTGAGTGTTTGGAATCATTTTTGCATTCTCGTGTTGATGGAGATATTCTGTAAAACGATGGTCGTGTGGACATGTTTTTTTTTTAAACGGAGGGGAAAAATATCCATTTTAAAAAATAACCGTGTACGTGTGTACTAGGCCTAACGTACTACCTACAGCAGTAACCTAACCCACCCTTATTTCCAAGGCCAATAAGCGTTTCATACCACATTATTTTGTGGGTTACAGGTTACGGTTGATAAACAAAAGCCCTGTTCACGACTAGCACCTCCACTAGTATTTCCCAACTCTGTGGAAACCGGTCCTGGATGCTACGATAAGAGAGTGCCCTGTCAAGCTCTTTATTAGATCTGGGGAAGTTTACACTACAGCAACCCCAGCCAAACCCGTCATCTGAGATAGCATTATATTTGCCAAACACACAGGTTAGAAAGCCTTTTCTCATGTAAAGTGAAAATCCGAACAATAAAGCAGATATTTAACCGATGATGCATCCAAACAGGGTTATGCTAGAACAAAATAATAGTCTGGTCTTTCATTTTTACTTATTATAATACTAGGACAAGCTAACTAGGACTACAATACAAGACCAATCCTGTTTATTTCCATATCTTCTGCATTAACTGGGGAGAATGTTGACTTGTGGCCTGAGCCTCAGTCTTTTCAGCATTATGTCGTGTATGTAGCCATCAAATTTTATTTTATTTAAGACCCCTTTTACAAGATTCTCGTTGTCAAACGAGTTAGCTTGAAACATTATTAAGTCAGCCGGAGACTATGTTTTAAACTGCCTCAGGAAGCTAATGTTAATTAGCCAGCTAGCTAACGTTACAACTGATAAAACCTGCTAACGTCATGTCAGCTGGCAAAATCTACGGTTGTCGGCATTAATTAAAAAGCCTGCTTTTGTCTACCTCTGCCTGGAAAGCCTGAAAGTCTCAACAGTAATGAAGGGGGACGGGGCTGAGCAAATGGTCCATTCAGGGTATACTATCCAGCTTACTTTTAGAAGTGGCTCTGTACCATCAGTTTCATTACAACTGGGTAATAATGGCTAGTTGTGCTTCATCTCAAAGGATCTTTGCCATTAGACTTCTTTCTTCCAGTTTAGCTTCTCTTGGGTGGCAAATTCTCTCTAATATATAATTATTCACAGCAGGCCAGAGCTACATTTGTGCCTGTAAGATGTCTGTCACCTGTTGTTCATACAGCCTATACCAGGCCTGTTGCTCCCCCTACTCTTCCTGTGCCTATGTCTTTGATCAATAATTCTGTGGCCACCCATCCGCCATCAATATGTGCACCAGAGAGGGGCCCATTGTCATCTAATTACAGGCCTACTACTCTCTGTGACTGAGCCAGTGCCTGGGTGAGTGCGATTAAAAGTCAGCTGGGGCGTGCTCCGGTTCCTCGCGGCTCTTTCAGCTGGAACCAACAGCTTGGAAACACAGCGCGGCCAAACAAAGCTTTCTTCAGCACGCTCCGGGTCCGGGGTGAAACTTTAAACACTATTGGTGGTGTCGTTTCTCTCTGATGGGGGTTCACAGAAGTTACAAGTATAACGTGATTGAGCATCTAATTTGTGATGAAATTGAGAGCACCTGGGACATCTGGAGAGGCCGAGGCTGAATTGCACGAGTTCATCTTCAGAGCGAGAGGAGCGGAACATTAGGACAATAGCATCACGAGAGGGACAGCCATCTGAGTCAGTGAGGCCATGTGTTACGAGCCAAGACCATTGTTTGTCTTGACTGAGGTGAAGGATAGCAAACACAATAGGAACTTGAGAGCTTAGATGCGTATGCGTGCCTGTGTATAGGCTTGCATGTCCATCAGTATGTACAGTACTTTAAATGGACTGCAATGCCCTCCCTTCCTGTGA
Organism: Oplegnathus fasciatus; assembly: GCA_003416845.1. Classification (NCBI taxonomy): domain Eukaryota; kingdom Metazoa; phylum Chordata; class Actinopteri; order Centrarchiformes; family Oplegnathidae; genus Oplegnathus; species Oplegnathus fasciatus. Next base: position 4,563,597 of record NTHP01000004.1, on the reverse strand, counting down.
TAGCAAACATCAGTAAAGTTTTATTTGATTTGCAAGCCTATAGCAAATCAGTTCAAGATGGCGACCAAGCCTTTAGCCTGCATCTAGTCCGCAATAAAGCGATAGCAGTGGCTGGAGGAGGACTTTTCCTGAGGGAACGCTCACAGGAAACACCTTCTCCTTTATTATCTTTCCTGCTGTTATCGCTGGCAGCGCCTGCTTGCTCTCTCCTCTCCTTTCTAATCTCCATGGCCGGCGAGGCCTGCACGCCATCCCGGCATAACTCCTCTTTCTCAGGGCCCCACTCCCTCATGCATCCACCTTCGTCCAAGGCCAATCTCCTCATATAACCTTGCAATCCATTCAAAAGCACAGATCAAATAGCAGAAGTGAAGGACTTGAAAAAGTGCAATCACATTTGACCTTGCTCAGCCGCTAGTTAATAAAAGCGACGCACTTTATCTACTTGTATGTGTTAGTGCTTGCAATTAAATGGAAAGGGCAAACTCAATAAAGCATCTCTGGCTCACTCATCTGCTCATGTGTTCCTCAGTGATTAAGAATGAGTGCTTTCCTCTCATCTGCAGCAATCATGTTCTTACATCTATCATGATCTGAGGCCCCGAGCAGATGTAAGTCTGGGGTTGAGTTTAGGTGACAACAGCACACATATGCAATCACGGCCACAGCGAGATTTATGATATGGCATAATGAGTTCATATTAATGCCTGAGCAAAAACCCGAGCAGAAGCTCAAACTCCAGATGTGCTCTTATGTGGCTTCATTGACTCCAGTTACATTCAAGATATTTAGTCCCGTGAAGAGGCTGTTTATTTTCATTACAGTAAAGTTCAAAAGCCACTGATGTAGCACATTAAAATTATTAAACGTGGGTAAACTATGACTTCCAGTCAGGAATTACTGTATCAGAGGGGAGTCAAACCTTGTAGCTACACAAAGTTTCACTGATTAGATAATTACCGGCAGTCATCATTAGCCTATTAATATTAATTGTTGTTTTCATTTTGAAATACGTGTTATAATGCATCTCAGTATGATGTCACCCATTATGGTGTAGTGTTTACTGCTTATTGTGAACTGAATGTAGGTGCATTTACTCTCACTAAATCCCTGTAATTATTGCTTTACAGCCTCATCCTTTTCTGAGCCACCATCTCAACTGATGCTTTTTGTGCGTCATAAAGAAACCTGTGTTGCATTTTAGCGTGCATGTATAAGACTCGTGCATATATTTAGGATTAGGGGTTTAAAGAGTCAGGAAATGTCCCGCAGCTGAACCCTCCAATAATGCCTTTGTGTACATAGAGAACGAGCTGGCATAACACAATTAATCAACAATCAATCCTTGTGAGTCGTAATCCAGTTTAAACCAACAATATTTTGCAACCAGATCCAGCCTGCTGGCTAAAACTGAAACCTGCAGCCAGCGGTCTATAACAGCAGTGTTAACAAGTCCCACCGCTGCGCCCTGATCCTCCTCGATCATACCCCGGCCTGGAGATGAAGGGGCTTTGTCCACGCAGCTCTGAAGACACAACACCCTCTGTGCTGATACATGAGCTGCTGTTTCATCCCCACAGCTCATTGTAAATAACAGAAAAGCCAAACTCGAGCTCTTTCCATGGGAAACAAACCTGCTTTTGTGTTCCTCAGTGTGTATCTACCCCGCTCACGTGCTGCACGTCTGTCTTCCTCACAGTACTGGACTCCAGGGCCAGTTCTTTTAGAGGGGCCCCATCTACATAGCTGAACATCAAAATTACTGGTTAGGTTTATGGTTCCTGCTCTGTAACGCTCAGGTTTCTCCTCATCTGGTCTACATAACACACGAGCTGTGAGGGGTATCCTCGGCTCCAACTTGGGAATCTGTACTGTCTGATTTAGAGTGGTTCCAAGACTCCACAACCATTACAACACTTCTCTACATGTAGCATCAGTCCCTGCTGATGACTGATTCTTTTCAATCATTAAGTCCACCAGCTGGAGCATTCAGAGTGACATAAAGGTAGATTATTGTTCACTTATTACTGTTCTGATGAAGTGGCAATAAGACACTTAATTACCAACCCCAGGAGTGCTGACCTGTCTGACCTCTGACTTATTTTAGGAAAAGAGAGTTTATCATCTTCATCTCCAGAACTTCATGTTATCACGTTGACCATTAATCTAAATCAGTGATTCCCAACCAGGGGTAGCCTACACTTGCAGTTGCCAAGAAATCATGGTGGAAATCATGATTTGATTTGACACATATTTCTGTTAAGGTGGAAAATAAATAACCAAACAGGAATATAAATGGGTGTGATGCTATGCTCTTTAGACAACAACCAGTAAACTACCAACTACGACAAAGCTTACAGCTACTGCACAGTCCATGCCTACCACCAACTTCAGTCAGTTAACACAATAACACCATGTGCTGTGTTTGAGTGTGCATAAAAACTAGGTAGCAAGCTAGAAGAGAAGCTGAAATAATTAAAGTCAAAGTAATGGTGAAATGGTTGAAACCCTTAGTTAAAAGTAGTTAATAAACAGTTGAAATAATCAGTTAAACATGAATAGAGCTAAAAGTCATAGATAAATGGTTGACGTGGCTCAAAGTATAATAATGAAAAGTGAAATAGTCAGCTTACATTAAATGTAATGGATAAAAATGGGAAAAAATTAATGAATGAACGGTTGAAATCATTAGCTAAACGCAAAGATAAACAGTTTAAAGTTAGCTTAAAGTAATGGATGCATGGTTGAAATGTCCAGCAACTAGCAACCACTGATGCTTCAGCAAGGAGTTTTAATGATGCTGCTCATGTCTGCAGCAGGCTTGTCAGCAGCACTGCAGTGTCCAGGCACAGTAAAATATTTAATCTGGCTGACGGCATCGCTGTCGGGAGCAGTTTTCAGCAGCCAGCTAAGACATTTCTCAGCTAGAAGATTGATAAACCATGTCGGTGGTGTGTTGAATTTCAGTGTTTTAATTTCTTGCTTTTATTTGGATGTTAATTGGTAGGCAGTAGTGCGATGTGTGTCCATGGGTACTCTCAAATCAAATGTGACCAGGTTTTGGGTTTGATTTCCCACTGAGGTCTTCAATCCTAAAATATATATTCATGGTACAGTAAGGTGCTTTGGATGAGAGCTTTTAAACCATCAAACAACAGGGTGTTTGCGTAAATCCTTAAGTGTTGAGAGATCCATCAGTCCAGCCGAGCGATGACAGTTCGAGTCATCAAAGAGACTTTACTGCTACTGCATCTCACAAAAACCCCAAACAATGGCAGGAAGGCGCTGCGAGTCTTCAGGAGATGAGCCACACACAAACATCTTCAAGCTGGATTCATTAGACTGGCGCTGAGGTTGGGGGGTCCATCCATTTCCTGTTTTTACCTCCCAGCTAAGCGGTGACGAGGGCCTGCATGTGCCAACACCGTTAATGACTCAAAACTTGTCAGCCACTACTAACACAATCATTCAATGCTCTATTATGCCCAGAATGGAAGTGGTGCAGACCATGCATCCTTGGGTCCCCACATGTGTATTGGCAACAACATCGTCTCATCATTAATGGTGAGCAGAAATGATGCCAGTGACTGTGTGTCTCCAGCTATGAACACAATGGTTTGTTAAGAGGCTCCTAACACAGAGGACATCCTCCCCATATGGCTGAGGGAGCCTGGCTCCAATACTAATCTGCTCCCACTGTTTATAAAATAAACAGGCCCCCGCACACTAACCTACAGACTGCCCAGTTTCCCCCCTCCTGCGCCCTCCACATCGCATCTGGCTGACCTTTGACCTGGACTGTTTGAACTGTGCTTCCTGTCCAGTGCTACATGCATATGGCATCATGGCAAAATCTGCACTGTAGGCATTTTTCATGCAGCGGAAGAGGGGATTACCAACACATCCCCATGGAGGTGGCACATGTGGCAGCCACCATCCCACACATGAGCACATAGAGGGTTACAGACCAGACCTTTGATTATGAATCATAAAAAGTCACAAAGGCTTAGTAGTTAAAAAAAAAGGAGGTTCAACACCTAGACGTCATGCTATAAAAGTGCAAATGAGTATGCATTTAGATAAGGCTCCATTTAGTGGTGTAAAGTTACCTCTAATTACCAAATCTGTGCCACTTAAAGGCAACAGCATTACCTTTTCAAAACAAGGCTGTTTTCACACAGACATCCCCACCAGACACCCCCACCCCCCGCCCCCAACACACACACACACACACCCGCCCCTTCTCTTTGGGAGCCCCGAGCCTGCTAGGCCCGCTGATGGTGGAATGAGACGAGATAAGCCCATGGTCGGCCTCCATCAACACATGAGACTTGCCAAAGCGAGTAGAGTTACAGACAGGCACTCCTCTGGGGCTCAGTGGGAGTGGGAGCGGGCTGGGACGGCGCTGCTCAGACATGGGAGGCTGCTAATCTGCCCCCAGCCAGCCTGCTGATGCCCACCATCTGTGTCTGTAACTCATCACCCACCGGCCAGGAGCCTCCGCAGGCGCACACACAAGTAAACAAACACCCAGAGAGAGCCATTTAACAGCTAATTCTCTACCTGGCTCTGTTAATTACTGATTATCAGTGCCACCCAAAAACAGGTAAGAGGGGATAATGAGGAGCCAGCTGTGAATGGGGGCCCAGTAACTTCAGGTTGCGTCATTGTCCTCATTACTGAGGGAATTTGTGTCAACAAAACAAAAAAATAGCTCAATCATAACACAAGGCTATGAAAAAAAACAATTGTGACAAGTTTAATTACCACCAGCAGGGCATGAAGACCGAGTCAAGTCAACAGACTTCAGGAGTGTCAGGAAAAATGTAGCTGCTGCTTATGCTTCATTTACTTGACAAGACTTCACAGACATAATTGCGCATGCCTCTGGCACTACTGAGCCAGGGGATGTAGAGGGTTAAGAGGTCAGGAGGATGGGTGCAGGAGGAGGAGGAGGAGGAGGAGGGGGGGGCAACTGATGGAGATTAAATGAAACGCCTAAAACTCCTCAAGGAGTCTGACAGCCACGCAGGTGTGCAGCACTTACCCCCACATAACCCCCACATACCCATCGTTTGGAGCTAAACTATCCTGTAGGCGTAGCAGCAGGTGATTAGCAGACACAATTACTATGCCTCACTTACCTTTTTACCGCTCACCCGCATGTTTGAATCTCACTTGACAGAGACAGCCTTGTTGCTTCATGTGATTTGAACCCCCTAAAACCACTAAATGGCTGTAGTTTTTAACTTAAAAAAACATCTGCTAAGGGACTGTATGAAAATTATTAGGGGGATCGTAAAAAGGGGACAGTTAGGTATTTTTTTTATTTTTGCTGAAGGGAGGATGGCCTAAAAGTTTTGTGAGAGCATAAAGGGTTTTTCATCTTTCCATGCCCCAGATTAATGTTTTATTTCATCCTTTTTTGTGAGATATACTGTAAAAAAAGATTGAATGGTTACATCACAATAGTTACGTCGAAAACATGCCTTTTGCATGCACCATGGATCATAAAGGTGTGTTTTGCCATATGCAGAGGACAACAATCATGTCTCTGTATCAGGGCTTTATTTTCTAGTTGCTATATATGTGTCAGTGGATGTGGAAGGTATTTAAAATTATCTCTCTAAAGACAGTGCAATGTATTCACTAGCCAACAGTCCCCATCACTTTATTTTAGCATTTTAGCTGAACTATAGTAAAATTAAATATATCATATAGTGTTAACCTATAATATAATGCACGTTCAACACAACCCAACTTGTTCTACTATTGGGAGAGGTGAAATTTTTACAGTGCTGAAGCCCCTCAGCCTGTTCCCTGTTATTCAGTGAGAGCAGTAATAACTGTTCATTTAGAAGCTCTTGGTTCAAAAATAGAGGGCAGCAAACACAGAACGCACTATTTGTTATTTTTGCCATCATTTTGGAAATTTCTAATTACACTCCTGATGTGTGAGTTATTGTTCCATTAATGTATTAAACTTAAAATCAGGGTTGAGTTGAGAAATTAGGGGGGCGAGGGTTGCATTTTTTTTTCTGATTAAAGGGGAGGGTCCAAACCAAATATTAATAACCCTAAAGAGGTTAGTCAAACATAAGGTTCAGACACCCTCCCCCTCAATAATTGTCGTACGGTCCCTAATGTAGGGCGGCGTGTCCACTGGGAGTAGCTGGAATAAGACCGGTGATGACAGTTAAAGTACTTTGCTAAATGTACCCATGAGAATTTTTGGTTGTTATTCTATGTTGAATTTACCAGCTAAGTATTAACCGTTTATGTAGCCATTTGTAGACCGAAGATGGAAGCAGAATTATACAGTGGAAACAGCATAGGTGCCAAAACTACATTTCCAAGGTACATAGAGCCTTGTATATCACATGAATAGTTGAGCCTGCAGGCGCTGCTCCAGACTTAAAACACTGGCAGGCATTTATAACATTATTTAACAGTAGTCTTTGTTTAGGATGGTCAGACAGAGCCAACAGGAGCCAGAGGATGGAGAATATTTACAAATGTCTGGAAAGGAAACTATCATGTTCCCATTCAAGAAGAAACCTGCGGGGCCAGAGACTATAGACGATTAGTATTCATGACATACTGTACTACAATGCTGTAGAAGTAAAGGGTAAATAAATTGTGGCAAAGGTCTGGTGTGGAAAAGAGCACAGTCATCCATGATGCTAAGAGAGGAAAATAAAAGTGAGGGCTTTTCCTTTGGCAGATGACCACGAGAGGTCCAAACTGAAAGAACAACACAGGGATGATTCAATTATCCACCCTGGCCCTCGCACAGGGATCCCCCCTCTTAAGGCCACAAAGACTAATGTTTTTCCTCGGTGCAATAAATAACTTTTTATTCCCACTGCCACGGAAAGTTCACCTGCGCGGACGATCACAATGTCTGCCCTCATATTTGTTACTGCGGCCTTTTAATTTGACCTGAGCCAACCTGTCATGCTCCATCAAACGTGGGAATCGGATACCTCAGGAACACAGGCGCCTTTGCTTTGCGTTATGCCACCCCCCCACCCCTGTGCCTTAACACATTGAGCCTGGGAGCAGAGAGAAAGTCACCCGCATCACATGAATCAAGCACTGTGACAGGGGTCCGTTGGGTCTGGGATCACACGGAGGATCACAAGTCTCTCTTTTTACTGCTTCCCTCTCCCATCTCTAGTAGCTGGGGATGAGAGAGGCGGGATGGCCCTCTAAAGGCATATATTTCCGTTGATGAAGAGATAAATCAGATCATTTCTGGAGTAAGGAAGGGAGCACAGAGGGAGCCTTCTTGGTCGTCCCCCTTTGAGATGTAAATGGCACGGTGGCACTGAAAGAGGGCCAGGTGTCCGATGCAAAGAGGGAAAGCGTGACGGTGCATGCATTCCTCAGGGACCTAGACCATTAACTGTTGCTGTGCCTCATGTGGGCAAACATCAACAGATCCCATAATGGTCCATAATGGCCTCGGTGGAATGACACAACGGGTAAGTATGATTAATAGCTATTGACAGGTACTCTCTTTCAAGTAAGATACTCATGACATCTACACACACCTACCTGCAGTTAGACTGACAATATAAAACGTATCAAATAGCATTTGTAAAGACAATGACATTTCCCAACTCATGTGCAACTTGCCGCCCTCTCTTTCAATCACTACACCGAGCCCCGGGTGACCAGAGGTCAACAGCTGCAGCTCACGCCTTGCTGGACGATTAGAAATGAGTTAGCAGGCTTTCTGAGGTCATCAAGGTAGCAATTTGCAACGAACTCTTTAAAGCCTGAGGCAAAAACCTCCAATATCCCACACCTCGAGGTGGAGAAAAGAGGCAATTGGCAGTTCAAACAGTGAATTAAGAGAAGAATAGCAACCTGTTATTAGTCTAAACGAGCAGAGAGACCTGCAGGAATGACCTCTTTTTTGGGAGGGGGGGTTGTTGAAGCTGAAGAGAAAGAACTTTGAGGAGAAAGGTCAAATATTTGTGTCATGAATGATTCACTCCTACAGTGGCGTCACAGTCTTTTTTTCCATTCAGACAGACCATGGACTCCCGTTTGATAAGATTTTGTGCCATGCAGTCCTATCTGAGGTGATAGATTTGACAGTGCAGAATTACACAGAGGAGGAAAAGACAATTGATCACTGTAGGGTCTAAATGATCTTATCATACCAGTAGTGATAGTTCAATTTAATTCATCATCACTGTATTTAGGAAGCTCTAAAATCCCAGACCCCTCTTTGGTAACCACTGCTGTGCCACACTTTAGTCCAGTGGTACCCAAACTTTTTTAAAGGAAAAGTTCCACATTTTTGAGAAATATCCTTATTCACTCTTTTATGATGAGTTATAGAAGATTGATACCACTCTCATACCTGTACACTAAATATGTAGCTGCATGCCGCCAGCAGCCGGTTAGCTTAGCTAAACATAAAAGCTGGCTAGCCTGACTCGGCCCGACGGTAATAAAATCCACCTACCAGCACCTCTAAAGATCACTAATTAAGGCCAACAAATAGTCCAGTACATAACCCACGTTTTGTGAATAGATTAAACAATGGAGATATATCGTGTTCATTTGGCTGCCGTTTCCAGTCTTTGTGCTAAGCTAAGCTAACTGGCCGCTGGCTGTAGCTTCAGCTTAATGTACAGATATAAGAGTGGTATCAATCTTCTCATATAACTCTCGGCAAGACAACAAAAAACGCATTTCCCAAGATTAAATATTCCTATACACCATGACACCCCTTCATAGTGATTTTTTTTTTCATGACAGCCCTCACACACGCCCTCACACAC
>NTHP01000004.1:4524382-4554665 GCA_003416845.1 Oplegnathus fasciatus | reverse complement strand
ACACACACACACACACACACACACACACACACACTGCTCCCATTGGTCAGGCCGGCAGGTTGCATGGTGTGTGGCAAATTGTTGTCAAGTGCTACATAAATGCAGTCTCTTTACCATATCTGAACTGATACTGAGTTATTCTCAGAAATAAAAGTCAGCTATTTTAACCTTATTGATACCTTAATTGAACCTATGTGGCTGTGCAGATTTGCAGATAAATATTAAACTTTAAATAAGCAATGAAAAAAAAATTGAGTATGCCACTTGATTGAATGTATTTCTGTAAGTTTGTTCAAAAGTAGAGCTGTCATGTCACCTGTTTTAACAGGGTTTCTCAAACAGTGATTTTGATAGTTACTGTTTATATCTTACTTTTCAGTATGTTTGAAAACGTAATGCAAAAACATAAGTGGTGTAACTGTTGACTAATTCTTTATGTGGTGAAACATTATTAAAAATGTACAGTAGAAAAATGGAAATGAACACATCTTGGGGCACCTTTGGCCCTTCCTTAAGACAGCCCGGGTTCCACAGCACCATGCAAGGACCCACTTTGGGAACCACTGCATCATTTCAAAGCGATGACTCTGGAGCTCCACCTGGTGGTGAAAACAAGGCATTATATACAACAAGGGAAATCCAAACAGAAAGTTCAATGTATCAATCAGTAAAACATGCAACCAAAAAAGGGGTCTTAAGTTGGCTTTAAACAAAGATTTATTTGTAAAATTGAAACTCATGATGATGCATACTGCCCCATGGTTGTCAAATGTCTCTTTTATAACCATAATGTGAATGGTAAAATAATACCAAGCTGTCTTTTGAGTAAGAAAAACATTTTCACTTGCAAAAGTTACCCCCAAATTTCAGATGACCTTTTTTTTTCTAGTGTTACAAATGATGATCTAAAATATACTGTCCTATACTTCAAATGGTTTAGAGATGTCCTCTCTGCAGTTCCTGTGACTGCTCAATAAAATATAGCATTATACATTGAAAAATAGATTTCATTACAAAACAAATTGTTATTTTACATGTCATATCTACACAATGAGCATTAAATTAAAATATAACATCAGCGAAATGTGAGGTGTGTAATATAAAGCAACTAAAAAACTATTGCATACAGGCAAGTGACTGAAAATGTGTTATCCTTTTAAACCCCATTGCTTTTTATAACTGACCAACACATGCATTTTTTAGCAGACTTATTTTTTATATTAATTATATACACAAACACATTTTACACATGTGTGCTTATGCTTGTCATAACTCCCTTTACCTTTTATCACTGTGATGAAAGTTAGAAAACACACTTGGACCATCACAAAAAAGATTGTCCAATGTTTTTTAAAAAAAAAAAAAAAAATCCTCAAAACCCCCTGCATGTCTCCGTATTTCCCAGAGGAACGAGCCAGCTTTTCAAAAGTGAAACGCTACAAATATCCCAAAATAATGTTGAAATCACATGATCCCTCGAGTGTACTAACAGAATAAGCCTGGTCACAGGTAGCGGTCGTAGGTCATCTCAAAACATCGCAGTCTTGATCTGCTTTGGAAATTCTAGCAAAATATTTTAAAAAATTAGACCCAACACACTAACAAGATCTTCTTGGCTCCAACTGGATATTTGAACGACGCCAAGAGGAAGGTCAGCACCATTAGGTGATTTGCAATCGTTTGCTGTCCAAGCTGTGACAGGAAACACATGCACAAATACATACATTACACAGATTTGCATTTGGCAAGAGACAGCTTCTAGACTGATTAGCTTTTAACAAGGCAGGAATGTGTCATACAGTGAGGAATGTCCAGTGTTCTCCTCTCTGTTGCGAAAGTAACATGAATTACTGCTGCTCTAAGTGGCTGGAAGTGCCTGGCACAGTGAATATTGGACTTTATACAGAGTTAAACCACATCAATTCAATTGACGCTGAAGAAAAACGTGACCATTCGTGCACTAGCAGGGCATGCACAAACAACAAATTGCATGTTTTAACCGTTCTTTAAATAAATAGTGCTTTGTAGAAAAAAAAAAAAGACTGACACAATATGGTGTGACTCAATTTCACCGATTCAGGAAGATGATAAAGAATGTAAAACATGAAATGTTTCCCTACTGGAAAATAACGTAAGCTCTATGTCAGAATAATACCTCCCAAACTTAGTGAATCCTTAAAGGAATGCCGTCCCTGCTGTGATCAGGGAATGTAACAGGAATTACAGCTGAAACCTCTGCGAGGCTGCCCTCTAGTGAACGAAGCCCCTAATGAAACAGAACGGCTTCAGAAGTTAAAAAGCATGGAGTATGAATTAGGAGTTTATATCCACTGCTGCACAGTATTACTAACAAACTCAATAGTGTTGAATTTGAGTGGAAATGTATAGAAAACCCGCATGTGGCACCTCATCGTTCCTTAAGTCCCATTTAAACCTTGAAAACCACGCGGCTGGGAAGAAACGACTTTGCTCCCAATAACTCAGTAACATGTCTCCCTTGCAAACAGAATACTAAGACTTGTGGTCTGAAGAAGAGCATCAAGCATCAAGAGGAGGTAACATCAGCTTCACGTGGAGAAATGGCGTAAGCATCAAAGTAGTTTTACACTTAGCAATGATGCTTTAGTGTATACTAGTAATATCACAGGCAAAATGGTGTTTAAAATGCGTAAATGAATACAAAACAGTCCAACACTAGAATAACAGTGATGCTGGCCAATCACAGACCTTGGCAAGGCTGGCTGGTCGTTGGCTGAAGGGTGCTGGTGCTTCGTCCACAAGCATACGGACTGCTGTAGAGCTACAGGTATGTGTCCTGCTCTGTGCTGCTAAGGCTTTGTGTGGATCGCTGAAGAGGAGATTCTTTGGCAGGGGGAGGGTCTGTTGGAGGCGCTTGCTGCTGGTGAGGCGGGTCTGTTTCAGTCTGTGGCGCAGTCTGTGGCGCAGTCTCCGGCGTCTCGCTGCTGACTGGAGGCGGGGCTGGTGGATCTGAGGGTGGAGGTGGAGGGTCACTGGGGAGAGAGTAAGGATTAGGGATCTCCTCGATGGGCTGGGATTTCTTCATGCTCTTCTTCTTCTTGCTTTTCTTCTCCTCCTTGCCCTTCTTCAGCTGTGGGGTGGGCTGGGGCACCTCGAGCACAATTGTGGGGTTCTGCTGCAGGTCCTGGCGCCTCGGAGGCTCCGCCAACATGATGAGCCGAGCGCCGTGCATCCTCGGGGGCGATTTGAAATTCAGCTCTCCGCGGTTCTTCTTCCAGCGCTTCAGCTGGGTGTGATGCTCCCTTTCCACTTCTCGCGCCGTCACCGGCACCTCCAGAATCTGCAACAGGAAGAGAGAGTCACAGTTGGGTCACAGCTGGAGTCATTAACATATAGATCATTTTCAAAGGACATGTGTAGGAAAAAGACCAGCTCTTGCTGGAAAATACAGCATGCCCCTTCCATTGTGTTAAAAATGTGGACTTTGTCAGTAAATGCCAAAGAGCCTCAGGGCTGGTGTGGATGCACGGTCACCCACAGTCAAGACAACCCTTCATATAAGAGGTGGTATTGTTAGCCTGGACAGAGACTCACTCAAAGCTGGGCGCAGGAACCAGACACTGACCAGCCAGCACTGTAGTCAATTGGTCTCTGTATCACTTTAATTCTTAGAGTCTCTGCTGTTTCCTCGGCCGCATTTCTGAACACCCATTGTTCACGAGAGACACAACACTCCACTACATCATTAAAGGATTATGCCAGTGTAACATGACTTCTTGTTACAAACAAAGACTGTTCATGTCTTAACAAAACCTTGGTATATGCTTTTGTACATCTCAGCCTGCCATATGTGATGCTATTCATGTTGAAAAAGTGGGGGAAAAACATTTTGAGACATAAAACCTTTACTTTTTCTAAATGTATGATTTCAACTACCATTGAAATACATCCCACAGATCACACCATCTCTGGCTAGTTGTGATTGGACAGGCTGTGCAGGAAGACTCAAACAAAGATGGGCCTATGTAAAGCAAAACATCTTCCAAAACTTAAAGTCTGTTGTTAATGTTTTGTTTTGTTGTATTTTCTAACTAATCGAGTACACAAACACAAACGTCATGATCCATAGTGCCTCCTTAAGGTAGATTTGTTTATACGAGTGAATACCCACCCAACAACTGAAAAAAAACCCATACTAAATATATAACAAATGCACTTTAACGCATGACAATTCAGTTAATGAAAAACCTGCAACTGAAGAATGTAATTTGGGTTGCGGTTTTCATTAACTGACATTCCAGCCTTAGATAAGGAAAATTATGTTGAAATAGGATGAAATAGGAAAATATCTGAAGTATTATTCATGGCCTGGCCCTCGTGTGACATAAACCTTTCAGTTTTTGGATATATTCAAGGAATTTAACTTATCTAACTAGTCACTACGACATGTTGCTGCTATTCTGCTGTTACCTCTCGGACGAGGAAGCCCTCCTGCATGTATCGGGGCTCTATGGCCCTGAGAAGCTCCATGGTCTCATACTGGCCCTGGCAGGCCTTCAGCTTCTCCCGAGTCCCCAGCATGCACTTCAGCAGCACCAAACCCACACGGAAGATTATCTTCACTCCTGGGAGAGGGATAAAAGCCAGGCGTTTGAGCATCAGTGAGAAGATGTTTTCTAATGTACTGCTTGTCTGCAACATCTGGTACCGCTGCAGCTACAGTGCTAGAAGCCATCGTTACCGTCACAGAGGAACATGTCCCAGACACGCAGCACAGAGGCCCAGGGCAGCGTCCTGGAGAAGGCACACATAAACCACTCAGTCATGTAGAGGATGGGGTCGATCTTGTGTTTCTCCAGATGGCGGAAGGCTAGCGGGGAGACACGTCGCAGCAGAGCGAACAGGATCTCTCCATCTAACTGTATAGCTTCCTAAAAGAGATACAGGTAGGGAAGCATTAACAGAGAAAACAAAAGCCATTGTGCTCTGTGTTGTCAGGGCTGAAACCTGATATGCATGTGGATGTTGATCCATTAAAAATAAACCAGTCCAAATGCATCATCATGTTGTTTGTGTTTCCCACTACGCACCCAGATTGTGTAACATCTTCTTTTGTAGCTCTATGCTTTATTTTCATGAGGAAACATTTCATTAGTAAGTTTTGTTTCCATTAAAATGAATTATCTCATACAAAAACAATAATGAACAGTAACCACCAGGCAAAATCAATTACACAAGATAGTTCATGTTGCTGGGCAAGAAAGTAATCCCATGTTAAATTATGGTCTGACAAGACTGACAACGCCCCATTGGTTTGGTAAGTTTTGAAATGCATTCCTGTTTTACTGTAATCACAGCGAATGCCCAGTTAGTTTATCCGGATTATAGTTCTTGTGACAACAAAGTCAGATGAAGTAATATTCTCTCTGCACGTCCGACACCTGGTGATGTCATCATGCATGTGTTTCAGTCTCACCAGGCCAGGACTGTAGTAGCCAGGAAGGTACTTCTCACAAATTTGGACCAGCCCCCAGAAGGCATCCTGTGGAAACACATACAGATGATGTCAGGGAACTAAGTGGAACCGTTCATTTCTGCGTGTTCACATGGAAGGCAGGTCGATAACGGAAACTTTAACTTTTGAAGCAAGTTGGCAGCGTCTTAATCCTCTACGTTCTGTTAATGTTATCCCAGTTGGTTCCTTTTAACTCGTGACTGCTGATATTCTTTAGTGATGCAGTATGTTAGCATGACTAACAAGATTTCAGAGAACTTTCCGCTTGACATATTCAATAATTTTGCGTTTTTTCAGTCCAATAAACTTTAGAGCTCTGTTAGCTTTTTCATGTCACTTCAGAAACTCACATATCAAAGAGATAATTGCCAGAGATCAGTAGATGATATGATCAAAGCATCAGATGACACCTTTTGGAAATGATTAATTGACACACAGTTAGTGACTTACTTCACAGGTTCATACAATTTTGTTCGAGGCATTATTATGAGTTTTACTGGAATCGACATCTACACCCAAAAAAAGTCACCACGGGTGCTGTATTTGTGTTCTAAGAGTTGATCTATTATTCAGTCTCTGGAGCAGCTCCAAGATTTATCTCTAGATGACATCATCTGTGCAATCTGTCTCTGTGCTGTTCAGCTTAAAAATAGACTGGTCCGAGGTCACAAGTTAAAACAGAGCGGTAAAATATGATAGAAAAAACATGTGTGATTTCTATTTTAGGGTGGATTTCACTTTTAAAGACCAAAATAATAACAAGCCTTCAGAACTTTGTCTTTTAGCTCAGGCTCAGACAACCAATAACTTCACAGCCAACACAGTATTACAAAGCCTACCAACATATGGTGACAGTACACTTACACCCCAATAAGGCAGTTTATTTGGTGTTTGCGGTGGGGGGAAGACGTACCTCAGCAGGCATGTGCATAAGCAACACAGCAGCAATGGGAGCCTGAGCCTGACAGTATCCCTCCTCTGGTCTGTACAGCGTGTAGGCCTTAAGAACACGGAACAGGTCCTGCTGCCTGTGGAGGTCAAAACACCAATACAAACAGTCAAATTGATTGACAAACAGTACTTTGTCATCAATTACAGTGTGTGAAGTCACATCATGTCAGACAGCTTACCCGTGTCCTCCCCGCGACACAAACATCTCGTGGAAAGGAAACTGCCGATGGAGGTCTTTCTCAATCACATCAATCCATTTGGGGTCCCCAGGCTGGCTATCCAGCTCCTGACAAAACACATGGAGGATACTGTGAGATCTCTTTTATTACACATTAACAGCAGTGACGGCAATGTGCTTTCAAATTGAAACAATTCAAAAAGTGGACATTCTCTAAAATTCACTCCACACTGAAATATTTTTTGCTTTAAAAGTTTTGTATTTCACTATCCTGAATAAGAATGAAAGTTGTATCATTAGCTCTCAAGCAGCACTCAATTTTACATTTTGAACTTACTAAACTAAACGTGAACTGTCTCCAGCTCTGTGAAAAACATGTCAGGGTTCTCAACCAAATACATAACACTGGCATGGCCACAGTTTCAGTAACAATTTCAGATGAAATTTAAAAAATGAAATGAGCCCAAAATTCAGCATAAAAGAAGCTGTGAAGAGGAAGTGAAAGAGGCAGCTCTCTGACCTGAAACTTTCCTTGGTTCTGCTCCTTCTTCATCTTCCCCCCTGAAAGGTAGAGCCATGCACGGCCTCGGAGGGCAGGAGGGATCCCTTTCTGGCACCGCAGCCTCACCTGAGCCACAGAGGAACAAGGGATCATCAAATAAAGCAGGACACAAAGGGAATAAGTGTGACAATAGCTTGCCACAAGCCAAGAAAGGCATAAAGCAAGCTGGTGCAGTATGCACAGTCAGTGGTAAAAGCACTGGACCAATCACTTGGTATCGGTTCCTTTTCCTGTATACATGTGAAATGCAGTTATCTGTTCAACAGAAGTCTTGTCCTTGAGTAGCAGCTCACATTGTTATTTGAGATACTCTTCTCGAGGCCTAAATTGTACAGTTCACTACAAATTAGTCATGACATGTATACTTTAGTGCTGTTTTTGTTTTGGTCACTGTAATGCATTGCCATTATAAAGGCTGGCAAATAACACACCTCAGGTTATACAACATCTCTTTTTTTCCTCAATAAGAATTTTACCCTGGAAAGGCCTCACAGCTAACGTAAGATAGGACTTCATCTACACTGTCGTAGTTAGGAGGGAAACGGTTTTGGCCAAAGATACCTCGACACTGACTGCATTATTCATGTACACACTATAATTTATGAAATTCTACCGAGATACTTACTCAAGAAAATCACTTTTTTGCTTGGCACTGTACCTGAATGGAAGAGGAATATAGCCTTTAATGGACCCAAACTGTGTGCAGTTACTATGTCCAGTGGTATGCAACTTCATATCATCTTGGAACACCTGAAGCATAACTTGGGCAGGGTGTCCAAGAAGAGGTGTGGCTATAATCTTTCACACAGAGTCGCAAGCCGATGTTGACACAATAGATTGGATGAAGTGAAATACAAATTTCATCCCAGTGTTCCAACATGCCACTGACGCTGATGTTGGTTTGATTTGCAGTACCGTTTCTGTATTCTTTTGTTTGTTTTATTCTGATATGAAGCTGGCACACTTCCCCAAGGAGAGTACAATGTCTGCTGTAAAGTTATTGTGAACCAAAGGAGCACAATAAAGGGATCAGAAACCCTGACCTTCACTGCCAGACCTTTGAGCCTACCCATACAACAGGCAAATGAAAACTGCTTGCAGCTCAAATACACCATTTCTTCTTCTTCATGAGGTGCTTTTCACTCTGCAAAGCTGTCTCACATTTGAGCACAGCTATAGTTTCTACCCACAGCACCTTTATTACATGGTTGTCTCATAGGAAGTCAATACAGCCCCACCCTGAATCTGAGACTGTCAATTTGTCACATGGTGCGATAATGGGATGGGTCGTGTCCTGCCCTGCTGCTGACTCATGGAAATGAGGTGAAGTTGCAGCTCTGTGTTGAATTGCTGAGAGCGCTTCACACACAGAACCAGCTAGACAAGTGAAGCTGCAAACAATGTGTCCACAGAAGTCTTGTCATTGTGCAATCAAATGCTTGAGCAAAGCCATTTGCCTTCTCTGGTCATGTGTACAAAACTACTCAGGAGTGAAAAACTGCTGCCTGGAGATAATGGTGGTAAAGCTGAGATACCCGCTTTTAGAGAACCTTTAGAAAAAAATGAACCAATTAAGATGTGGCCTATCCACGAGGCTAGCACCACATAAGACATGCAAACAAGCCACTTGCATTAATTGTAATTGTATTAATGAGTAAACATCTGGTGCTGACCTTATTGTATCTCTTGATCATCCACTTGTCCCAGTGGCCGAGCATGTCCAGCCACTTCACCTCCCTTTGCCTGAGCACCTCCGGAGGAACGTCCTTAGCTCTGGAGACACAGCAGAGGAAAGATGAGAAAGATACATTTAATAGTTTTGCATATTAAATCAATATTAAACCAATTAACGATTGAACAACATCTAAATCTATTCTTATCTTTGGAGAGGCAGATTAGACAAGGTGAAAAAAAAATGTGTATATTTTCTAGTAAGGTCTGAAATTGGATAAACATAAAAAAGGCAGTTTTGTATGTTGGGAGGGTGTAACAAATACAAGACAACACCCTCAGAAACATCTTTTTGCATATCATCAGATCTGCGTGTGTGGCCATTGCTCATACGCAGTCAGCTGTCAACTGTGCAATGAGTCAAAAATAACAGCTACTTGCCTTGTTTTGAGGAGACTATAAAAGACACTAACTCAGATCTAGCCCATTTAATGGCAAAGCCTGTTTAAGCTCAAAGAGCTGCAGTGAGGAGCCGACTGTTTTGTGATGTAATTTAACTTCAAAACATTTTACAGGCAAGAAAAATTAGGGCATGCACATAATATTCTCCAGCAGAAAAAGAAAAACGTAGGCAAGTCTAACCT
Organism: Oplegnathus fasciatus; assembly: GCA_003416845.1. Taxonomy (NCBI): domain Eukaryota; kingdom Metazoa; phylum Chordata; class Actinopteri; order Centrarchiformes; family Oplegnathidae; genus Oplegnathus; species Oplegnathus fasciatus. The sequence goes on along the minus strand of NTHP01000004.1, from coordinate 4,545,165 downwards.
ACATTATGAATGAGGTCTGATGCTTTACTAAGCTATGTAATTATCTCATCAGCACAGGCCTGTAATTGTAGGGTTCCTAAGTCTTCAAAGGGTGTTTTTTTTTAACTTAGGACAACCCTCTTTTAGTTAAAAAAAGGTTGTAAGCTATATGTTGGGGATCAGTACAACAATATATTATACTCCAGCTTCAGCAATGATGAGTTACTTTCAATCGCTGCCAAATAGTGTAAGTTAAACCCTGGGTTTGTGACCACCTATAAAACTGTGAGCCAAAAGGGGCCCTCAAGTAACGGGGCACCAGAGCTGTGGCTCCAAGTCTGCCAATACTCCAGAAAACAGGAAGCTCCCAGCCAGCCAGTGCTTGGCACAACTTTCACTCACTCCTTCCACTATTTCAGTGGTGCAATGTAGGCCCCCAGTAAAAAAGGGAAGAAAGAAAGGCCTTCTTAGAAAAAAAACAAACACTGTAACTTGCCTCAAATGCTATGAATAAATTAATTCACATGAAAACCAAACAAACAAGGCAGTGTGAAGCGCTTTTTCAGCCTTTCACACTAAATAAGTAGTAATATGTACATGAGAAAATGTGTTAAATGACGGAATGAAGAAGACTCATGCTTCATATTATCAATCCATCTTCATCTGCTTTCTGCTGGCTTTTATATGTGCCTTATTGTGTGAGGCATAAAAAAAACACACTGTGCCACGCAGCTGGTTGGGAGCTGTGTTGTGTTGAGGCACCAAGACAACAACACAACTTGCGATATGTCATCATAACTAGATTAACCCTGCTCCAAACAACTTTGAGTCGGATTACAACATGTATTAGTGCCCATATTTTACACTTCACTGGCAAGACAACACAGATGAAGTCAAAGGCAATGAATCACTGTAGAGTTGAGACAAACTTACGACGCCTCCGTACACTGCTGTGCCCCACCAATAAATCCATATTTATCGGTTTGTCTGTCGCTGGTGAACCCGTTGATCTCCGAGTCTGATCCCAGAGAGCTTTCATCGTCAATGTGGCTGCTGCTGATGGTCCGGATACTCCGTGTGTCCACTGACTGACGGCCGTTCTCTATTTTGGCCATGTTAGCAAGGAAGCTAGCTGGCTAGCCAGGACAGCTAACGTCAGCGAGCTTGTTGACAGCCCAAAGTCAAAACTGCTCCTCTGCATATGTAGTCGACTCAAACAGCATCGGCGCCATGATTTCTCCACTTGAGCTAAACTTTCCAACTACTGTTTTCTCTGTAAATGTTATCTAACGTCGCGCTACAGCTGTCAGACCACATCAAACGGGTTAAGCGTTAGCTAGCTACGTTACTGCTTGTTCAGATTTAACATTAGCTAGCTAATGGTGCGTTGCTAACGTAAAGTTAGCCTCAACGGCTCGTGCCAACACAATCCAAGACTACTTCTGTACAGACCCTACCTTCAACAATCTAACGCTATATTAGCAGCTTGTTTTTCATAGTTAGCCTTTAACTAACTATGTTAGCTGGTTAACAGACTAGTTAATCATGTTCTCAGCTAACGGCGTCTTGGTTCGCTGTCCTGTCATCCCGAGTGTGCTGGACAGATTTTGCCTCGACCAGCAACCCGTCCTGGGCTGGTTTTACCGTCACGGTCACCCCTAGTGGCTGCTTCAGGAAGTACATCTCGTGTCTGGAAAAAAATGCACCACTTGTACTGTAACAGAGCAAATCTCCAACTAAACCACCAATTTAGACTAACTATTCACTGTTGTGTTTAGTCTACATCACTAATCCTGAGCCTTTTGTGCACCTGGTAGTCATCAGAGCATGTGGCCTGCATTACTCCATGTTGTGTTAGTTAATTACATTGTTATTAACCAGTTTCTGACTTTAAAGGAAGCAACAAAAAGCAGATTTTTTTTCATTCCTTTATTTAAATGGATTAACATTATTAGCTCTACATGTTCTTACAAGTGTATCATCAAGAGCTGAAACATCAGCGTGAAGCCATGCCTGTAGTATAAGTAGTACAGTATATTTCATTTAGCATTCTGAGGAACATTGAAGAAAAATCATACTGTATGAAAAGCACAATATCATTCTGAAAAACTGCCATTAAATTAAAATGACATAACAGGAGGGAGTGACAAAAACATCCACAAATAAAATATTTTCCATCTTGCTGCGTGGCTCACTTCTTTCTTCCACCTCTCTCCTTCAGTGCCAAGTGAATGACTGAACCGTTGCTCATGTTGTAATAAGCCAGGGAGTTGGAATCCTTAATGAAAATGCCCTACAAGGAACAAAAAAACCCCCACAATATTAATAAATCAGTCAAGTTAAAAAGTTTAAAATGAAGGATATGGTTAAAAAGAGGTTAAAATAAAAGTTTACCTCATACTGTAACTTCTGTTTCCCTGCTGGCATGCCTGTAGCTTCATGGATTTTGACTTTGATGACAGACACCTATGGAGACATTGCAATTGCACAACCATTAGAATGCGGTAGATGCTCTAGCATGCACTCACTAAAAAGAGGGAAACAATAAGCCAACATTTGCATACCTGATCTGTGAGTGGGACAGTGAAATTCAGCACTTGGCCATTCAGCTTCCATTCGGTCTTGTCCTGCATGTTCGGGACCTGGACCTTAACTGCCACGGGACCCTGGAGAGGGAAAAAAAAAAAAATCATGGCTCAAGCTAAGACAGAGCAACTTACAGCAAGAGAGGAGGATGAACTCATGTTACAGGCCCAGTCAGTAATTTGAAATGTAATTCTATTACAGCAAAATCTACATATATTACTCAAGAGGTTGTCTTTTCAATGAAAATAAGAATGCTGTGTGTTTCTCAGCCATCACAATTGAAAATATACTTAGGCCTACTTTACTCCTTTACTCATATAAACAAACCAGAAACAATTCATAGCTCTGATTTAGTTGTTGTCTTCTTTAGTCTGTATAGTTACAGACCTGCCAATAAATTTGGCTGTAATAGAAAGTTTGAATCCTGTATATGAATTTTGTCTGCATGCAGATCGCACATTGTGATCTAACAAACCTTATTTCTACGAAGGAACTCCTCCTCTGGAATAAGGTTGTCCTCTGTCTTCATCTTCTTGTTGACTGGCTCATCCTCATGAGGTGGGGGTGGGTGGGATGGTGGTGCCGGAGCAGAGCTCGGGGGTTGCGGTACTGGAGGAGCAGGTACAAATGCTGGAAGAAGAAGCAGTTATTTTGAATTTAAAATGATAAAATATTAAGTGAGAAAGTTACCAAATTAGCCCAATACAACAAGTATTCATTCCTTTGACAATGCATATTTATTTTGAATATCAGTGAGAGGTGTTTGGAAACCATCTTACCAGCTGGAACAACCATAGGAGGTGGTCTGGGGGCCATAATGTGAGGTGCTGATGGCGGCATGGGGACCACGTTGATGCGGGGAGCTGGAATCATGGGGGGCATTTGTGTTATGACTTGTCCTGGTGCAAGGCGCACCACAGGGGCCACAGGCGGTCTTGGAATTACAGGTACAGCAGACAGGAGAGTGGTGCGTACTGGAGGTCCCACCTGTTTACAAGAAACACATTAGTCGGTTATTAGTTAAAAATTCATTAATACATTTCATTAACAATTAACTGTTTTTTAAGTAACTCACAGAGGAGGGTGGGCGAGGCACTGCTGTGACTGGAGGACTGGGTTTAGGCAAAATGGCTGCAGATGAGGGCATAGGAGGCTGGTGATGAATTTCACTGGGCTTGCTTGGGCCAATTTTCTCCTTTGTATCGTCCTCTCCCACCAGTCCTTTGGCCTTGTGAATGGCTTCAATCTGCTCTTGCAAGGTGATGTTGGCCTGTGCTGCCTGCTGGGTACGAGCCATGCTTCCTGAGTGGCCATCCCAAGTAACCTGGTGACATGAAACGTTTAAAGATCAAAACTGTGCTGACTCAATTTCTTTAACCCCAAACTTTGTAATATAAACCCATCACAGTTCTCACCTTCTCCTCTGGCTTCTGGATTTCTTCTTCACCGATCTTCTTACCGATGGCCGTCTCTTCCACACCAAAGATATCGGTACGCCTCTCAGCCAGTTGCTTCAAGCTGCTCTCGATATCCAAACCGGGAGCATAGACCTCATCTTCGGTCTGCCTCTCTCTGATGCTGCGGTCCCTTTGCTCCAGCCAGCGCGGATCCAGCAGACCAATACGCATGTGCTCTTGCATCTTGCTGGCTGGGATCTTCTCACCAGTAATTGGTGAGATGAGGTACTCATCTGGAGCTGCAACTGAGGGCTGAGGCTTGGAAGCTGTGAGGAAAAGATGGCATGAGATTAACACACAATGAACACAGTAATAGCTTGTTATGCACTTGTTATTCCCTCATCTAAGAAAGCATGTGTTACCTTTGGGGTCGTAGTCTTTGCGAATAATGACCTGGTCTGGAGTTGGAGGCAGTGGGGGTGGCATGGGGTTGTCTGGTGGCAGGGGAGCCTTCATGCCATCGTCGTCATCATCAGATCCCTGAGGAAAGCAGGAGGGGAAGAATGATTTGTGGTTGTGATAACTTATTATTTTATTTCTTTTCAAGCAGAGGTTCAGAGGCTTTTGGAAAAAGAAAAGAAAACATTAAAAAGGGGGTAACAAACCAATAATATCCCTTTGAATGAAAGTATACCAATAAAGCAGCCTACAATTGGTCAAGGATGGACAGTTCTTACCTCATCCATGTCCTGCACTTGTGTGTCTTGATCAGGTTGTGAGGGCTGGCCTTCGTTCCGAACCTCCCGCTCATCATCATCATCCTCACTCTCAACCTCCATCTCCACCTCCTCACTCTCTCCATACTTCTCGTAGCGCTCTTGGATTAGGATGCGAGCGCCAAGCTCCTCTGGTGTGGTAGGTGGGGGGAAGTGGCCTGTGGAAACAGAGATGCCAATAAAAGATCAGTTATTCTAGCTACATTTAGGGGCTTACACCTTTAAAGATTATAATTATTGTGGTTATATTTACCTTGTTCGTTGGGCTGGAAGTCCACCGTCTCAACCACTACAAAGTCATGCCAGTCGATTTGGGCATATGCCACCCGTTCTTTCTCTCTTTCCTCCTCCTCCTTCTTTCTCTCACGCTCCTGGAACTTTGCCCACTCAACACGGTACCTCACCTGATAATTGTGCAGTAGGACAGATGATTAACATGGGCAACATGCTATTAAATGCTAACTCTGAGAAACAGTCACAGTTTAAGGGTATTACCTGGTCCATCACCTCCCTTGGATTCTCAGCCTCTCTTTTCAGCTTGGTCAGCAGGCCTTTGGGAGGGATCAGAATCTACAGGTTGAGAGACAAGATCAAGATACAGTTTAGCATCACCACCCAAAACAAAAAATGACAATAACATCAGAGGCACAATTTGTGAGGTCACCTTAGTGTACTGCTCAACCAGTTTGGTGAAGTAGTTGAAAAGGCTGTGTTGTGGACGGAGAAAGTCAAACTGGTAGTTCCTCTGTTCTTTCTGCATGAGCTGAGTGAGAAACTGGCGGCCATTGCGAGCGACAAACTGGGCAGTGAGCTTGACAACATCCAGATCAAATGCTGAGATTGATGGAGGATCCGCAATGAACTCGAACTCAGGAGGCGGTTCTTTGGGGACCACTGTCTCTTGAATCACCTGTGACTGCACCTATGGACAAACAGAAAATATTAGATGTTATGAACAAATACCACCAATTATAAGTACTGAAAAAAACTAAAGTAAGAGAAATGCAATGTCTTACTTTCTGAGGAAGCTGCTGGGACTGCTGCATGGCCTGTTGCATAACCTTAGGCACGGCTGCAGATGGTTCCTGCGCTTTGCCCTCCTTAAATTCATTGACCTTGTGACGGTAGTAGGCATGGTAGGGGTCATTAGGGTTGAGGAAATTAAACTTTGGATTGTTGATCTCATTCTGACGGATTCTTGCTTCAAACTCAGGCCCATTCCTGTGAAACAACAAGAAGTTAGTTCAATCATAGACATAAAATCCAGTTAAGACTGCAGCTGTTTAAAAGATCATACAATTGACATATGTGGAGTAACCAACCTGGCAACAAAGCTGGCTGTCTTGTCAACTATGTTTCGGACCTCAGGAGGTGGATATATGATACCCACGATGGGTTTAGTGGCTGGGGTTTCTTCTGGTGCTGCATCGTTCTGCTGACAAAATTTACATTTGTTAGGCTGTCGTATGCAAGACTTAAAATAAGATTAAAAACCAAGGTCAACTCTAAATACACATAAGCATCCACTGCATCCAGACCTTTACCATGTTATAAAAAAATACAAATCAAATTTATTATTCCTTAATCCTAGTCTTAACTCACTAGCAATAGCAAAGTACCCCCCTTACCCCTTGCACAGACCAACCAGCCACAACATTAAGTACACCTGTGAAATCTAATGTGATCCAATACCACCCTCTTATGTACTTAAATGGGGTGAACAAAATATTGACATCAATAATCAATCAATAATAAACACAAAGTAGAATTATCACCTTTCTGACAAAAACTGAAAAATTATAAGCTTCGTAAAAGCAGAATGCATGGCAGAGCTGTTGTACTGGATCAGATTAGATTGTACAGGTGTACTTAATGTTGTGGCTGATCGGTGTATGGGTTTAGTTTTATTTGCAGATGTTTTGAGCCATCTGATGCTTCTGCCACCATCCCAATACAACAGAGGAAAATGGAGCTTAGTTTGTGGCACTCAAAGCATCAAAAACTATTAGAAAAACCCAACAACTATATTCCTTTGTGGGAAAAAAATATCCTGATTGTTGTGGATAATCCACAATTTTCGCTGTTAACAGTCCTCACGGGGAATTATTGTTAATTTATGGTAAAAAAGTATTGATAACTGCTGCCATTTATACAAAACATGTTGTGCTTTTCCTTATTTGGATGAATGGACCGTCAAAGCTAACAAGAAGCTAACAAGATATAATTAGATTATCCAATATTATCCTAATTAGACGTTAGCTACTCTAAAAGCTACATTCACAGAGGCATTTCACAGTTAGGTAAAGTGTAAGTTTACTGTTCATTAGTTTCCATACATAAGCAGTGTGTTAGCTACACTGCTAACATTAGCTAGCTAACTAGCAGCTGTATCGTCACCTTGTTGTTGGACTCCGGCTGAACAATTTGAACAGGCCCAGGCGGCATGGCTGCGTCTTCTCTGGGAAACTGGAAGTTACCTGCAAACACCCAACCGACAAGAAGAGTACGTGTATTTTAAAGACACGTATTACACCAAAAATTATGTCGGGAACACGAGCTATAACAGCTAAAAGCCTACATTTGCTGTAGTTGAACACTTACTGCGTCGCGCTTTCCTTGACCCAATGGAGGCGTATTACTTCCGGAAACACGCCGCAAAGCATTATGGAACTTGCAGTGCTTTTTTTCGGAGGTTGCCAAGGAGATGCTTAGTCAACAAGCTACATTTACTGTGTGGCAGACAAACTATAAGCAAGCTCGTCAGACATGAGTGAGCTCTTGGGCCGTCAAGACTGCATCGAGAGCCTCCGGAAAGACCTCGTCGACCTTCAAGGTGCGGTTCTGGACGTCTTCTCCAGAACCGGACCGGTCCGCTTCTCCTCCTGGAAGTTCCCCGATAAACTCTCCTGTAACCTGGACATGGTGGCTCTACTGGAGCAGTATGACTTCGTGGATGGGGAGGATGCATTCAACCAGCACTCCCACATTGTGTTATTGGAGCTGGTGATTGACAGGTAATTAAAGACCTAATGTTACATCACATTAACAAACACTTCTTAAAGGCTCAAACAGAACCTGTTTTTTTCTCTCTCCTCCTCCTCCTGAACAAGACTGCTGCTTCTTCTGCAAAGCTTCAATGCTTATGTTGAGCAAATTAGGTGCAGCCACCGGAGGGAACAAACCCAGCACAAAGGATGCCTGTCTGTTGGTCTTGTAGTCAGGCACTACTGGAGTAATTTAGTTCAGTTTGCCAACCTTAAGGTAGATATTAAAAAAAGATTAAAAAGAATGCCAAAATATTAACAGAGAACTGATAGATCTCATTACTTTTCATGCTCTCTTTCTTCTTTTAGGGGACCTACAAAGACATCAAGAAACAGGCAAAAGCAAAGACACTTGACTATGATGAGACAGAGACAGTCTCATCTGTCTCCTCCCAAATGAGCTCAAAGAGTGACATTTGCAGACAATGCTTATCTGCCTGGTCTTCAGCAAGCTCCTTTAAGTTTTTGCCACAGGGCCACGTGTCCTCCAGTCCTACCCGCAGAGTGGACAACCACAATGTGAGCTGCCAGACAGTTCAGTCATCCCTCGTTCCCTGCGATGCATGCCATCAAGTGCAGTCCATTTTGAGAAGCACGGGAGATGCTTTGGTAGAGCTGTTTCAGAGCGAGGGCCTGCCCTCATCTCTGCAGCCACTCTTGGAAGCTGTGAAGGACACCCTGGAGCTGGGACATATGACGGCAGGTGATGTCGCCCAGTGGGCCGGTGAGGAGCTCAGGGACCTGCGCCGGCTCGCGAAACACCTGCAAGACGTGCGGGGTACAGTGCAGCCTCTTAAAGATAGACTGGTGGCAGCAGAGACGGAGCGGGAGAGGTTCAAGTCTCAGTTGGAAAGAGCACAGAGAGAGTTCAAGCAAGAGCTGGAAAAACACCAAGCAAACACAGTCCAGCTGGAGTTCTCACTGCGGAAAGCACAGAGATCCATGAAAGAAGCAGAGCAGAGGCTGCAAGAGGAGCAACGACAACTCAAGAGAGGTGCAGAAAATACACAAATATATATGATGGGAACTCAGTGAGATCACATTTACTAATATATGTTTGATATGTTCGTAACAGAAACTGTGTGCTTGGAGGAGAGTAATGCCAGACTGAAAGAGAAAGTAGCAGAGCAGCAAGATACATTACAAGAACTTGGTAAGGACATCATGCAACCCTTCTTATAATATCCATATGATGCAGAATTGTATGAAACATAATTAGTTACACACATAAAATAAGCTGACGTTGCTGATCGTGTTGTTTTTGTGGTAGAATGTGAAAACAGTGTGCTGCAGGAGAAAGTGAGGACGTTGCATGTGGAGGAAGAGGCCTGCTGTAAACTACAGCAAAGGATCCAGCAGTTAGAGAGTCAAATCTCTGAAACTCAGCTCCGTCTTGACAAAGAGAATGCCAAGTACCACAGCGCCTGTCGCCAGCAGGAGGTCAGTGTCACGACAAACACCGGATTATTTGTTGTTTTCAGCTGGAGGCCATGGCCGTCTCACCCACGAATCAGTCACACAACAGTGTTCAAATAGATTTATACAGGTGGTTTTTGTTGTTGTTGTTGTTTTGAGTCCAGTCAATGCAGGCAAAGCAGAAATCTTTGTTAAAGAGAGTCGACGCTCTCGACGAAGAGTGCGACGAGCTGCAGAGGCAGTTGGGCGAGAGGGAGGAGAGACAGATCGACCTGCACAATCAGCTGCAGCAGATGTCAGAGGAGAGGGAACAGGTGCAGGCTCAGCTCGCTCAACAGCAGGTATATTGGAGTTCTTGGGTAATACCCAGCATTTTTTCAACACTTTTAAACCTAGTAGCTCATGCTGCGATGCTCCTCTCCAACAGGACCTGTGTTTAGAGCTCCAAAAGGAGAAGCAGACTCTAGAAACACACGTGGGCGAGCTAAAGGACAGCGTGGCTGAGCTGAAGGGGCTCGTGCAAGCTTTAAGGGAGAGGGAGAGGCTGCTGGTGGCTTTTCCAGAGCTCAGCCGTCTGGCTCAGGCCCCACCACAGAGTAGGCAATTATTTAACATTTGTCTGTAGAATGTTAGCATCTGGCATGTGTCACCCACTGACTGACATTACCTGAATGTATGTACACAACACCCAGGGCTGTTTACTCTCCTCTTAAGAATACACACACAACCACGCATCCAGTCATTTATTTCCCAACTGCCTCTTTTTAAAGAACTGTAGTCATGTTGTAGGTGTTTACATGCTGTTTATTGCATATTTCCAAGGTACAGGAAACGTGCTTTTGGATATGGAGCAGCAATTGCAGGCAAATAGCATTCGTATAAAGGTTCTGGAGCAGGAAAACACTACCCTGCACAGCAGCCTCGTGAAACTGAGAACACAAAATAATGCAACCAGGGTAGGACGGATGAACATTTGTAATGTTGTAAAATGTAAAAATATGTCATTAGATATAATAGATATAATAAACTTTTTAAAAAAAAAGTTGGTTATGTGGATGTATATTAAAACTGCATTTTTATCAATAGGAAGCCTCACCTCAGCAGACATGGAGCATCTCTCTGCCCAGCACACCGGTAGAAAAACAACAAAATCACCTGACACAAATGAAGAATCCTTTGTAAGTTAGATTTGTTGAAAATGTTACAGGTAGCATGAAGTGCACATTTCTATAAATGATTAATCATCCCACCGTGTTTCCGGCATTGCCTTATTTCTCCTTTGTACCGCAGGCAGAGCAGCAGTGCAACGCAGCCGGGATACAGTAACAGAGGGAAGGAGGCGAGTCGAGGGGAAAGTGGTCCGGAGTCAGCTGGGTCAGAGGATCATGTGTCCACTGCCGCTGCCTCCCCCTCGTCCCTGCAACTTCACCTACAAACCCTCCACCTCAGCTCGGGCTCCGCTGCTGCCAAGAGCCATACAAAAACACACCGTGGTTCTCTCCTTACTCACTCGAGGAGCTTGAATCAGAGGAAAAAATGACACCCTGAATGCATTTAAACAGAAAAGGCACATTCCCTACATAAACATGTCTTATTGTACATTATACCACACTAATGCTTTTGTAATTTTACATTGTCATTATGTACACTTAGAGCAGCAGATAACCACTGTTACCACTACATCTCTCATTATGCTAACTTGAATATATTTATAATAAACTTACTGTGGATATATAGAAGGAAGACTGTTTCATTACTGCTATCAAAACAGGGCATCACTGCATATTAGGTTTCTGGATATATTATATGCTTCTCAAACAAAGCTGGATGCGTCTGAATGGGCAACCTTCACAGCAAATGAGTCACATGGTTCCAAGTAAATGGGCGGTTTGCACAGCACAACCTTGAATGTCACACACAAACAATGACACAGAGACAGATGTGTTGATAGCTTTTAAGTGCTATCTGACAAGGGTGGGGAGTGCGAGTTTCCATGGAAACACAAGTGCTTGCAGGATCCATGCTCTGCTGAATCACTACAGACCTTTATTTCAGTCCCTCCAAGATAATCTGTCAGTAAATCCTCAATAGTGCACCAAGATGAAGACCACACATACTGCTGATCGTTGTGAGTTGACATTTGTCGTTTCTGCATTCACGCCACACGTCATCAGGCTTGTTTTGCAGTGGTAATTTGAGATGACATGAGCTCAGTTGTGTAATCTGAGTCTAATATGCAGCCCAAGGGACTTATCTAGTGTCAGAGATGTTAAAGTCAAACACATCTTGTATCTGTTTTCATAGACCTGACAGAGTGAACATTAGTATTAGCGCAAACACCTGATTGACATTACTAATCATATTAGTATCAACTCTGATCTCTCAGCAGCACTACCTGAATGAACACCTGATTTATCATTTCATTCACTTAAATGACAGCTCGTGACCTGAGGGTTAATCCCTAAATTGGGTTAACTACACAGTTGTGTCATCAAGCATGTAATAGAAGTCAGTCTTCAGCTCTTTTACCCAGAACCATAGACGCCAGCGAATCTTATATCAGCGCTATAGGCTTAACTATGGCATTTAGTCACGTTAATCAAGAGCAGGAAACATACACTCTGGATTATGTAATGAACTGAATTTGAGATGAGTCATGTCTGTTTTAAAATGAAGTTGTGTAATGAAGAGAGAACTGTTATTGTACTGGGCGATAAAAAGTCAGGACCGTTTACACCTCAGTAACCCACAGAAAATAAGATCATATGCTACATTTAAAAGAACCAATTGAAGTATGGAACAATTTAAATCATAAAATGGTTAAACATGGCTAATATGGCTTCACTATTTAGCAGCAAATCATGTGTATAAATGCCTAAATGGCCAGGCATCAGACTGTTTACAGATGTCTGAGTGTACTAGAGACCAGCAGAGGTGTTATACTACACATTATCAAAATGTCTAGATTTTCAGTGTGTGGGGGCCAAAATTTAGAAAGCTTGACAGATGATATGAGATACTCCCAATCTATTATAATTTAAAAAAACAGGTGTAAAAACTTTTTTATTAAAGGAAACAGAAAGAGGAGAGAAGTCTGAATATATGCGTTGCTTGTGTTATAAGTGATAATTTAATTTCATTATTTAATTGTTCAAGTTCCATGTTGAATTCATTTGTCGTCGTCTTCTTTTTGTATAAATGTGTAATATGTGGGTTATTTATGACAGAATAAAACCAAACCAGTGCTGTATTGCAGCTCTTATTCTACCCTCTGGACTAGAAACAGACAGATAACACCTTATACACACACCAACTCAAAGCTCCTGTGAGGATGAGACTTTAGAAACAGTTTTCATAACTTATGCATATTAAACTGTGTAGGATGTGATACTGCGGTCAGATTATTACACAATTTCGATTTTTGTAAATGCTGCTTCAAAACATTTATTTTTCATTTATAACACAGTCTTTTGCATTTTAATACAGACAACACTATAACAGAAAGATCTGAGAACTTAGTGTGCAAGTACAGAGTACAATACCATTCAGAAGTAAGAAAAGAATTGGATTGTTTATAACTGTGCTTCCTGGCACAAAAGAAGACGGAGAAAGAGGTGAGAGAACGTTCAGCTTAAAAAAAGCACCGCAGTATCAATATCTGTCACTGGCCCCGACATCGAAAGCATAACTGTGACACAAAATGACCAGACTAAGTTTTCAGTGTGCAAAGTTGTACAAAATTCTCTTGAACCTGACTCCTTTTTGAAATGATGCCAAAATGCCTCCTACTGTACATTCTCGTCCATGTTTGTGTTTTGGTTTAATAATCAGAAAGCATGGAGTCCCGTGTAAGAGTTTTTATCTAACAGACGCATAAAAGAAACAACTAAATCATTAAGACTGATTACTTTAACTTTGGAATTCAGTCTGCAGTCTGCAACATGTTTAAGGCCATTGGTTTCTTTATGTAACACATGCAAACACAAACTGAAATGAACAAAAACACAGAATTCATTGGGACCTTTTTAAAGTACTTTTACCTGTGTAATAAAAAATAAAACCTCATGTTCACTTATTGACACTGTTGTTCACAAGCGCAGGCTGTGGGAATGTCATCTGTATAATAAGAGTGTTCTCACATGTGTGCCTTTCTCTAATCTAGGTCAGGCTGCAGACTGGTGACAGGGACTACTGCAAATCTGCTGGGATTACGGAGGCCTCAGAGAGATGAAGCACATCCCTGGTTTAACATAACAGCTGACATCTGCCCCGCCTGCCAATATTCTACCCTGTGTGTGAAGATTCTCATTCAATAGGCTTGTGCTTGTCTTATAAACGCAATAATCTAATTATCTCACAGGTTATCTCAGGAAATCAGTCATGTGACAATAATAGTAAAAGCTCGATAATCTGTGTGCTTTGATTTCTAATCTCATGCCAACAGGGGAAAAGGGAGTCTAAATGTGCGTGAGAAAAGAATGCACAAGTGCAAGATCAGTGACACAAAAAAGAAAAGGGTCATGGGATGAGATTCAGGAGATTAAGTGAAGCATTGAAGTGTTGTTCAGCCACTTAAAAGGTGGACACAAATTACTGATGGAGACTAATAGAGGTACATGCAAAACATATATGACAAAGATACTGTGACACACAAAAATGACAGTGGCAGAAACAGAAAAAATTGAAGCTAATGAGATCTGTATAAAAGCAAAATATCAATAGTAATATTAGAAAAATAAGTACATATCTTAGAATATGGGATTAAATAACTCGCTAGAAACCACTATACTTAGGGCTGTCTATGATTACCAAAAGGAGGAGATGGGCTAAGAGGATCCAAATTATCAGAGCCTGTAGTTTCTCCTGAGGCATTGGGGAGAAGAATTTGAGAAAAAGGCAAAAATGTAAACTCACAAAAGTCTGTGCATTCCTCAGCTTAACTAAAAAAAACATGATTACTATGATATCTTCAAAAATGCAGTGGGTTGTCTGCAAAATGGGTTTTGGTGAATGTTGATTTTCCAGCTGCAGATCTGTGATAACATTTAAAAAACTCCTCCACTGAGCGTACTTAACTAAAGGTTAAAGTTTGTCACAAAGAAAGCACCGAATATAACCTATTACCACATGGAGTCTGACAAGCTGGCAAGGTTGCAGGAAAAAAGCTGGTCTTAAAAGGATATAACACAACTTAGATGCTAAGAGTTTACAGTAATAAAGCTCTCTACTGTACATTCGAGTATTACAAGATATACAAATATGCTTCACAACGAGACAGAGAGCGTGCATCCCACCCTGTGGTGTGCTTACATTTGCAGAGCAACAAGTACAGACTGTGGCAGGCCGGTCACACGCTAAAAGGAGTGAGATACAGAGAGAAACACTAGTAATAGTACAGCGTATGAGAGTGGGAGACAACAGATAATACCAGGCAGTGGTAATGACTATGTTTGGTCACACATCATCTCTTTCCTGCGTACTCCTCAGCTGTCGAGGCAGTGGAGGGGTCGACGTGGTGCGCCGAGGCGTCTGCTTGTCCATCGGGCTGGACAGACTGCACTGTCTCTACCAGGCTGCCGCTGGGAAGCACCACGTACCGGGCGGCCATGTCTTTGGGCTGCAGCTCCCGCATGCCCTCCTTACTGTGCCAGATCCCGTAGCCAAAGTACACAAAGAGACCTGGGAGAGGGATGGCACGAAACACTTGTGACTGTAATGATTCAAAATTAAAGTCAGGTCACAGCGTACTGGGATACAAAACTTTTGGTTTGTGTCCTCAGTTTGTGAAATGTTCATGGCTTTCATATTTTATGTTCTACGGGCCAAATCAATGTCACCGTTACAATGGCTTTGATGTTAAGATTTTGAAACGCTTTAGGGCAGTGCTTCAAGATAAATGCTTAAGTCAGCATGCTAACATGTTCACAATGACAACACACAGCCTCCTTACACAGCCCTGGCTCTGTAAACGGGAAACAAACAGAGTGGCTGGGGTAGAGCCACCAACCCAGGTTGTTAAATACAGACGCTTTAGCCGCGTTTCCACTAAAAACTTCCGTATGATATGTCACAACTCATGCTCGTGCACAGGACAAACTAATGCTGTGTGTTACTCGCACGAGTTTGAAGGAGCACTGAAGGGAGGGGTGTATTTGTTTGGCTGTTGAGTTCAAATATCAACAAGCTTTGTCCAGAATCATAGACTACACCTATAAGCAGGTATTAAGTTCACCATGTTCACAATCATACTAACATTTGCTAATTAGCAGTTAACACAAATTACAGCTGAGGCTGATGGGAATGTCATTTGTTTTGTGGATATTTAGTGATAAACTAAACTAATAGGCAAAATAAAACTTTGAACTGATGATGGTGCGAGATAAATAGTCAGACGATCACAAATCTTAATACAGTTCATCCTGGGGGGGGCATGAATGTGTGCACCAAATTTCATGGCAATCCATCAAATTGTTATTTTTGAGCGCTAAAAAAGTATTTCAGAAGCCGTCAATATGTCTTATGGTTTACAATTTACAATTTGTATTTACTCTTTGGTGTGATGGCTCTAACTCCACTCAAACTTTGCGTTGAATGAAGAAATCCCACGTTGTGTTTTTCTCCAATGGCCATTATGGAAGGTAAGTGGCCGTTTCTTTCTCTAGGGAAACAGCAGAGCCTTGCCTTGGGCCCTGTCAAGTGTAATATTCCATGCGTGTGCATCTTGTTAACTTGCTGCAGTGTGGCAGTAGTGTTTAAACGGTTTACTGGTCCAGAGAAGCCTTAAGCTAATGCAGCTAATCGTGTTTCCCCAGTGATCCTCCCCCCTTACTGGCAGGGCATTAACGCTGTCTGACCACCATCTCCATCCTCAGAGGGTTGCTGACAAAAGGGAAAACTTTCTCTGTTCCCTTAGGGTACAGAAAATGTTTGCTTAACCTGAAGATGTAACATTTCATGCACATCATGTGTGCACTGAAGATTAATCACTTTGAGCAGTTGAGCAAACATGTAGTTGTTTTGGCAGTTTGCATGTTTGCACGCATGTTTTCTGCCTAAGCTCTGGTACCTTCTTACCTATAGCGATCCATACGGTGAATCGAATCCAGGTTAGAGGGCTGAGCTTCATCATGAGGAATACATTAATGAGGATACTGGCACTTGGAGTCAGTGGAACCAAAGGTACCTATACAACAATAAGACATCAGTCACACTCCAGTCATAGTTTATGTAGTTTTTATAACAACAAAATCTGGCTTTTGACCAAGCTACAGGTGAAAGACAGCAGCATTCAATCACCATATTACACATAGAGTTGTGTAACAGTTAAAAACAATAAAGGAGCTCACCTGGAATGTTTTGCTGTCGGTTTGTGGCTCGTGAACCCATATGAGCGCCAGGCTGAGAACATAAGCTAAGCTAAAAATCACCAGCAGCATTGTGAAGCTCCAGAGCGGCAGCTGCAGCTGCTTGTTTCCAAATTCTATCACGGCGCAGAGGGAGACTGAGCTCACTATCAGAGTCAGCACGCAGAAGGCCACCACCTCGCCAGGCTCACAGTCCCCCAGCAGCTTGCCCAGGTATGGTTCCCAGTAGGCCTTCAGCTGCCCCACCCCACGCCGCTCTCTTGTCTTCTGCCTCTCCACCAGCTGGAGTTTGTCAGAGAAGGACTCGTACTGCTTCAGCTCCCCGCTGTCCTCAGTTATGGTCTGAGACTCTGAGGGGGCAGGGGAAGGTTCGGCATTGGGGTTGGGAGACGTGGAAGCGCTTCCCTTGCAGCTGCTTTTCTCAGGTTGGAAGCGCAGCACAATGACGCTCGCTGCCACAAAGGTGTACGCCAGCAGGGTGCCGATGGACAAGAACTGAACCAAGGCCTCCAGGTCAAAGACGAGAGCCATGGTGGCCATGAGGACCCCGAACACCAATATAGCATTCACAGGGACTTTGGTGACAGGATTGACCCGTGCAAAAATGGAGAAGAACAAGCCGTCCTCTGCCATGGCGTACACAATCCGAGGGAGGGAGAAGAGATTACAGAGCAGCACAGTGTTCATGGCTAGAAATGGGAACAGAGAGTCATTATCAGAACACTGTGCGGCCAATAAAACTGCTAAACATAATACGCTGCCATATAACAGCCATTTAAATTGTACTTCTCAATAAAGGTTGACACTCACCACAGATTGAACCTACTGCCACGATAACTCCAGCCCAACTGTAACCACGGCGGAAGAAAGCATCTGCCAGAGCTGAGTTGGGGTCCAGTGTGTGCCAGGGTACCATTAGTGTGAGCACTGTGGAGACCAGGACGTAAGCTGTTGCGGCCAGTCCAAGGGAGATTGCAGTGGCAATGGGAACAGCTTTCTGTGGGTTCTTTGCTTCCTCGCTTGAGGATGCAATGACATCAAAGCCCACAAATGCGTAGAAGCACGTGGCGGACCCCGCCAGTATTCCAGACAGCCCAAAAGGTGCAAAACCTCCCTCTTTCTGGCTCCAATTGGCTGGTTCAGCCAGCATAAACCCAAAGACCAGGATGAAAACGATAACACCCATACTGATAGTGGAGAAGATGTGGTTGAGGTAAGAGGACACTTGAACTCCAAAGGAAATGAAGAACGAGGCAACGACTAGAATCCCTGCTGCAAGGACGTCGGGGTAATGGGCAAGGAAGGGCACGTTCCACTGCATAATGTGCGTCTCCGTGAAGTTCTGGATGGCGTGGTTAAAAATGGAGTCCAGATAGCCACTCCAGGCACGTGCCACAGCTGCGCCGCCAATCATGTTCTCCAGAATCACATTCCAACCAATGAGAAAGGCCCAGATCTCTCCCACGGACACATAGGTAAACATGTAGGCAGATCCTGTTTTGGGAATGCGTGCTCCAAACTCTGCGTAACAAAAGGCGGCCAGCAGAGAAGCAATACCTGCAAAAAGGAAGGATATGATGACAGCAGGCCCGACCATGTCTTTAGCTACCGTTCCCGTCAGGACATAAAGCCCGGAGCCCACCATGCCGCCGACTCCCAGCAGAGTCAGGTCCAGGGTGGAGAGGCAGCGTTTCAGCGACGTGGCCATCATGTCATCATCCAGTGTCTTGAGTCGGTTCAGTTTCTGACAAAGGCGCACCGCTGGGGCGCAGCCTCTCGGACAAGTTGCCATAGCTACGGAGTTAGACAGGCCAGCTGGGCAGGATGGGGCTGTAACAGTCACACTGGATCCATTAGCTGTCTATGAAGCTGACCTGCAAGACAAAGGTATACATCAGAACAGGAAGAGCTGCTGCAGGTTTATGTGGTCTGACTTGTTTAACCACACACGCTGTGTATTCCACATCAAAGGTCACACGAAGAAACACAGACTGAGGGTTGAACTTATGGTCATATTTTAGTTGTTTAGCTGGACATTGGGCAAAACATTTAATACAGCGCTGTTAGACACATATGTCTATGTGAACAACCAATCTACACTGAGACAATTTGGACACAGGATTGTCTTCCGAGCGTGGCCTCTATATTTAAGCAAATTATCTCTTCATCCTTGCAGTCTGTGTTATGAAAACAACACACATGCGTTTATCACTATTTTAATTCATATAGCATGAAGAAATAAACATGCATGTTGCAAAGCTTTGGTGAAAGTCATTATAATGGACATAACAAGTTGGTTAAATAGGGTCTGCTGAATTCTTTAATACAGTAGACCCTGATGTTACATGTCTGATTGTAACAGCAGTATAGTAGTGACATTTTGCTTTGTAAGTAGTTGTAAAAACAACAGCATATTTACTTGCAGTAAATCATATAAAATAAATAAAAGCTAATCCCAAATGAATCCAACGAGTGAGCAATACGTTTTAAGGTGTAGGCTGGCTGTTTCACTCCATCTGTCTTATCTAGATATTGCAATGAGGCCTTAATGTGTGGCACTGGGCTCTCATCACTCAGTACAAGGCCAGCCCACGTCATCTTAAAGGCGTCCTGTGCGCTGATGTGTAAAATAAAAGCTTCAAACGCAGTCCCGACAGAAGACGTGGATGATGTATTTTTGATTTGTCTGACTGCCAAGAAAATGTTGAGTCTTTTCATCAGAGAGAGGCGGTATTCATCCCGCCGGTCCGGGCGGTGCAACATCCTGCCCTCGATAGACATATGGCGACAACAGGATGCCTCCGTTATAATTACGTAACGCTTTATTCCCCTCTAGAAATAAAAGCATAAACCACACGACTCGCTCACGCCACATACTCATCTTCAGTGGACATCCACGACCGAGTACCGCACCGCGGAGGGAAGAGGCGACGAGTGGAATAAACGTCGTTTTAATGCCAAATTAATAATTTAGAACAAAATGGAAACGGACGCAAAACAGAGAGGATCGTTAGTGCAGTAGACTTCCTCTCTCCTGGATGTACTGGATGTGCAGAGCGACACCGCACTCTTCATTCAGTGAGGCAGGTGTGGTTGTTTAACAGGATTCCCTTTGGACCGTCAGTAATAGCAGAAGAAATACAATTATCGCTTTACCGTTGTTGTTGGGGGTCTCTCATATGTGCTGCAGGTGCGGTGCTGTTAGAAGTTAGCCGGGGTGCACCGTCTGGTGATGGAGCAGAAGGTGCGCCGAGGAATAAAACTGACACGCGCTGCCTGGACTGCTTCTTAAAGGCGCAGTCACCTTTATTATAGTCCTGCTGAAAGGGCTTCCCCGCTGCGCCCCACCCATGTTATTACAGCAGAATAGGAGGTTATCCAGAGCCGGTGATCTGAGAGGGGGTCCCCGGACACTGAGTAGCTACAGGAATATAAATGTGAACATGTTTGAGAATCATGCCCACATAAGTATGTGAGACAGGTTGGGTGGAGCTTAATTAAGTAAACGGTCAGGGGTGGAATAAGTACTCAGATCCTTTACTTAACAGCACTGTAAATATACTCTACAAGTAAAAGCCCTTCATTTGAAATTTTACTTAAATGTATTAAGTACATAAGTATTACCAGCTAAATGTACTTAAAACTATTCACAATGCAAAATTGCCCCTGCCAGGGTGTTAATTATGGAGCCTTCAATGTCCTGAAAGATAATATGTATTTTTATCAAATGCACACAAGATAACAATTTAACAAGTTTTTATCCGATGCAATAAGATAAAAAACATTTTTTTCTGGATTTTAGGGCTCTCCTGTTAGTTTTGTTTACATTAAATTACATTTATTTAGCTGATTTAACATTGTTAGGAGTACATAATGACGTAACTGAAAACACCTGTGGGGGTATGTGGGGCCTTTAATCTATAATAATGTGTCATATTTAATAAGATGATCATGTGTTTTGTAAAATCAACGTAACTAGTAACTATAGCAGTTAAATAAATATAAGTGAATACAGTATTTCCCTGTGAAATGTTGTGGCGTACAAGTATAAAGTAGCATATATAAATTGGATATACTTAAAGCAGCTCTATGAAACTTTTCATTCTGTGTTGATTTTGGCGGTCCCTGTGGACAAAGGTGGTAGTGTTTCACCTAACGTTAGGTTACATGTTCCCTCCGCTTCACGCCCAGTTTCAAGGAGACTATGGCCCAATTGCAATC
>NTHP01000004.1:4490812-4524315 GCA_003416845.1 Oplegnathus fasciatus | reverse complement strand
TTATAGGCTACACAGCATTGACAAAGATGTAGGTGTATGGTCAATGACATGACACACTAATTCCATTCATGGCATGATAAACTTGTGAAAGGAAAAATTATTAATTGTTAATTATTTTGTTGAACATTTTTTCGTTGCCATTCTTAATCTGATTAGGTCCTTGTTTTTTTCCNTTATATTGTTAAAATGATTCCTAAGAAAGATGCTTTTGTTTCTTTTTTTTCTGTCACGCTACATGGTGTGCTGGCACTGTGTGCAGATTTTATGGTTGTTGTGGCTAATAAGCTAACACAATGAAATCTGCTCACAAAGCCAGTAAAACATACAGCTTTTAAAGTTATAATCTCGAAGATTTTCATTTCATTCTCTTTCGCGGCACCTATGGCAATAATCGTTAATTGCTGGTGTGTTTTTGGACCTCACTTGAGTTTCAGTTTCAAGTTTCATTGTCTGTAGTCATCAGTCTTTTCTTTGTTCGGCCATAATAACCGTTAACTCGCAACGCTAGTAGAGACCCGAAACAACAGAACGCCACTTCACACACAGGTGAGTTGAAGAGTGAGTCTGTTGTGTTAAAAGCCTTGTTAACAGTTAAAAGTTAAACTGTGCACTGCTTGTGATTTTTCCGGGNCGGGAAAGTCGCCACTGACACCTGGGTCGTAATACTGCAAATGCTGCAGGCTTTCATCAGTGGGCCATAGGCTCAATCACCATTGTGTTGCATCATTCGGCAATAGATAGTGACTTAGACATTTATTTAAATGAAAATCTCAGAGCTCATGAGAAACTGGCAGGAATTATCGGGGAATCCCTCCTGAGTGGAGTAGTGACGTAGGTGGAGGGGGACACAGTTAAACCTTAAACCTCTCAAAACACAGGCCCAATTCCAATCCGATCCCTACTCCCTCCCACTCCGTGACGGAGTGTAACTCTGTGTGGAGTCACACTTGTGGCTGTGAAGGGTCTCTTCATTAAGTGGGAGGGTATAAATACACTGGCAAGCTTTGGGACACCCTCAACAAGAAAGGATATTGTAATTAAATAAATATTTATCTAAAAGATCATCTTATAGGCTACACAGCATTGACCAAGATGTAGGTGTATGGTCAATGACATGACACACTCATTCCATTCATGGCATAATAAACTTGTGAAAGGAAAAATTATTAATTATTAATTATTTTGTGGAACATTTTTTCGTTGCTTAATCTGATTAGGTCCTTGTTTTCTTCCAAAATACAATGTAACCTCTCAGTCTGTCATATGTGCACAAAAATACTCTATTAAATGTCTGTTTGAGGTAAGGCAACTTATTACTTATCATTTGGAAATATCCGCACGGAACAAATATTTATAGGCATGTGGCCTTTCCTCCATGCCGGACACAAAAGAGGTGCTGCACTTGAGAGGAGTGTGGTTCGTTAGCCTGCATCGATGCACACTCGGTGTTGGAGGGCTTTATAACCCACTCCCACTTAGGGCGAATTGGTTTGGAATGACACTTAATGTGGCGGCCCCTCCACGCAAACATGCAAATGAAGTGAGAGTGGGTAGAAGGAGGGTGGAGGGGCTGGATTGGAATTGGACCACAGTGTCACCGTCTGCATCTCAGTTCCTTCTTCCAGCCACATTCTCACTTCCCCAGGTCCTTTAGTCACCATTCTTCACCCATCCACCAGATGTCGTCAGACTCTTCACTCCAGTTCCTGCCACTCCTACTTCCCCTGCAATCACCTCATTCCCATCACCTGAGCTTCCCCACCCACCTGTCTCAGCTTCCCTCATCAACCACACTCACCATATATACCAGCCCAGATCCATTATTCCTCTGTCAGATCGTCATTGTTCTTTGGACTCTTTACCTGCCATGTTCATTGTTCTTTGAACTCCATACCTGCTATGTTCAGTCGGACTCCATGCCTTTGTTGATTTCACAGAACCTTGTCTGCCTGCCTGCCTGCCTACTTGTCAGTAAGCCTTCATTAAAATACACACAAACACACACATATATATACACTACTCACAAAAAGTTAGGGATATTCGACTTTCGGGTGAAATTTATGGAAAATGTAAAAAGTTCATGCTACAGTGATATTATATCATGAANGGGCGGCAGCTCCGGAGACGGACCTTCAGTTAGCGGCTGAAGCAACTCGAATTCAGCCAGAGCAAACCCCAGCGCTGTTTCATTGGATATTACGGAAAAATCAGACCCGGTGGCAGGCATTAGGAATAACTATCAGAAACTAATAGAAATAGCCAATCTCGTTGTTGGTCTAGTTTGCTTATGTAGGTCAAATAGAGGCATCGGTATTAAAGTAATACTGTTTCATAACCACTTAAAAACTCCATACTTTTAAGTACAAGTAACACAAAATTGTACTTAAGTGCAGTACTTGAGTAAATGTGTTTAGTTACTTTACACCACTGAAAACAGTTTACAGTAAAACAGTATTTCAATAGTTCCAAGTGACAAATGGATGTCATAAAAACAAAATTAAAATCAAACAGTACAAATACAACACAAAACAGGATCAAAGAACCTGGAAAGATGTGTTTTCAGTGTCCATAAGCAAAGGCGAGCATGCTTGATCATTTTTAGTGTTTCTACCAAGGGACACCCTGCCAGGAGACGCAAGAAGCTGACCAATATGGGGGCACAGTAAATCACAATGTAGTCAGGTGCCTGACCATGGAGCCTTTATAGGTGATTATAAAAATCTTATTTGGTCAGTAGCGACTGTAAAGAAGATTGATGTGATATGAGACCTGCTGTTGGACCTGGTCAGAGGCCTAGCGGTAGCATGCTGGACATCTTATGGTGAATGTAATGAGGAAATTATAGTCTTGGTGGGATGAAACTAACACATATATGACTATATCCATCAACTGAATAGGCCTAAGTTTGGCAGTGTTCCTAAACACGGAAAACCAGGAATGTGTTACCAGTTTCAGGTGTTGATCAAATTTATAGTCTGGTTACAGAAAACACAAATATTTCTGAGGCTATGCCTTACAAATGAAGAAAATAAACCAATACAGAGAGGCCATAGATTCTGTTCAGAATGCAGATTTTGTTTTTGGTATTCAATCAAACTCTCCATGAACAGGTGCGAGTTTGAATTGGCTCTACATGGAGTGTTAAGCAGTGGCAGCTTCCCAGTAAAATGATTTGGAACGCAGCACTAAACAAATTACTGAACTGAAATACATCTGCGATAACAGAACTCAATTCTGTTAAATTATTCACAAAACACAAGAAACTTTAAAAACTTCTTTTATGCAAACAGATATTCATGAAATGGACATACTAATATTTATTGCTCCATACTGGTTTTGTTCATATTCTGTATATCATATAATTAATTCAATTGTTCATTATTGCGTATTTGTTTATTTATGTGGGACATTAACACTAACCAACACTGACAAGTTAAAAAAATCAAAGTAAATGTGAAGGGGTTAACTCAACACCTAATTTGCACCCTCTAGTATGAACACAACTAAAAGAAACGGAACAGATAAAAAACATTGTGCACAATAGTTGCAAAAGCATGAGAAAAAAAAAGTGTAGGACAATACTGTTCACATAAATAAACAATAAAGTTTGTTCAAAACAGAGCCAGAACACTGGAACTGACTCATTTCACACCTCAGTTTCTATTTCACACTTTTGGAATCGACATCTTGAAGTCGGTAGTAGCTGGTCCATTTTTCAAGTGTTCTAATTTACATAAACAGCAACAATTTCTCCACTGCAGAAGGCGTAATATGTGGAAAGTTACAGATTTCAGCTTTAATTTTGATGTCAGTACACTATTGCTGCTCAGAGTTGGATCTCCGTGTACACACACAGCAATGAAATATGCATTTCCCCCTAAAATGCTGCAGACTTCTCCAAAGGCATCAGGAGGCCCTGATGGAGAGACCACCTCACTGCAGGAGGGTCACAACATCAGCCCCACTTAGAGCCATCTCTGTGTCCTTAAGCAACAGATTGACTTTCTACTATTTCATTCTAGCAGAGCCTGCTCTCTCAATACTCAAATATGTATATAATGTGTCTTTAAGGGAACACAATAACTCCCTAATTTCACAGTGTGAGATGGCATTTAAATGCTTTACAATCCACGTTGTCACAACCTGCTCCTGCTCTCTCTTCCAGGACTGGAAACGTCTTACTTGTACACTCGAGAACGAGCCTTCTCCTGCAGGTTTTCATGGTGAAAATTATACAACGCCACCCGATACATGTTGAATCTCACAATTACCGTGAGCATACGCCGTCTGTGGCCATTGCGTGATTTTTTCCCCCTCTTTCGGCACAATAAGGCCTCTTTCTCAAAGGAATCCAGATTGTGACTCCTTCTGTTGAAGCTTGAGGATCAATTCAAGTAGGTTCATCTGCATCGTCAGCTCCTGAAATAACACACACCAGTTGAAGTAGTTAGGACATACATCGCCATCTGCTGGACATTTGTCTGCATCACAAAGTACATGTTTTCGATGCCACCCTACCATTTGTGTTGTTAGTATGCATTTCAACTACAGTGAGTGGACAGGTGTAGACGTTAACCTGAGGATTGGTGGTGATATAAAACCCGGGGACTCCTGCCTTCTCCAGGGTGTTCTGCTGGTCTATCACTTTCTGATCCATTTCCGCTACAATCTTCTTATCCATCATTCTTTGTTCCTCTCGCACACGGATTTCCAGAGCCTGATAACAAAAACACACAACTGTTAGTAAACCAAAAAGCATTTTAGTGACCAGAGGTCTTGAGATCTCAGTGCCTTACCTCGAGCTCTGCTTGTTGGTTTGATTTGAGAAGAGCAAGGTTGTGAGACTTGCATGACTGCAGAGCGTCTTTGTGCTTCCGTACAAGATCTTGTTTGAGTGCTACACACAAAAGGAATAACCAGTCAAGCATCACACTGACATTTGCAATTACAACCTCACACAGACGGCCTGTTCCAAGAAGCAGGTTTGGTATTAGTCGATTAATCGATTAGTTGTCAACTATTAAATTAACTGCTAACTATTTTGACAATCGATTAATCGTTTTGAGTCATTTTTTAAGAAAAAGTGTCCAAATTCTCTGATTTCAGCTTCTCAGATGTGAATATTTTCTGGTTTCTTTAGTCCTCTATGACAGTAAACTGAATATATTTGGGTTATGGAAAAAACAAGACATTTGAGGACGTCACCTTGGGCTTTGGGAAACAGTGGTCGACATTTTTCACCATTTTCTGGACCAAACAACTAATCGATTAATCAAGAGAATGATCGACAGATTAATCGATAAGGGAAATAATTGTTAGTTTTAGCCCTAGTTTGGTACTTCAGATCGTAGACATGAGGTTGCTTCTTGGAACAGGACTTAGTTGTTTTCTCATGCTTCCCCCATGTTTCATGTTGAGCAGAGCACCAACCTTGGTGTTCACCGTGCAGCTTTTGCCTCTGGTTGTACAGATTTTTCTCAGTCAGGTGCTGAATATCCAGGAGCCCCTGCACAATCTCATACACCGTCCCATCTATGAGCGCCAGAGCCAGGTCACTCAGCGTGTTGTAGGACAGGCGCTGCTGGAAGGAGCTGAAAACCAGAGAGAGTAAACAAAACAAACGAGACGATCATCATCAAAACTGAGGCATTTACTGCTGTATGGTATAACCGGTTCTCTGGAGTCTCCCCTGAAGCTAAGGCGGCGGTACCTTGGTAAATCTTTGACTAAGGTTTGCAGTTCAGATAACAGGTAGTAGTGTCTTTCTTGTTGTTTAGTAGAATCACCGTCAATGACTCCGGGATAACCATCCATCTCCTCAACAGCTAGCTGAAAGATGAGAGCAGCGACAGGACGGTGGTCAACACATTCAGCTAGCTTAAAGTGCTAATTTGACTGTTTTATAGTTAAAAGTTCTCAGAAACAACATACCCGGCCTATCTGTTGGGGACTAGTCTGTTGACTACTGATGTTCGTAAGTTAACAAAACGCGGTTAAAGTCTCTAAACTAATCTGACAGGAAGAAAGTGACTGTTTTTTTAGCCGCGGGGTTGTTAGCTTCCATTCACCCCGAAGAGGACCCCAAGTTGCTGGCTGTCAATGTGCCTGTCTGTAATGGCGCGTGTCGTAGCGCAATATGGCCGCCAGGTGGCGCATTGTATCAAAGAGGAGACGCTCCTGAAGACCAGATACTTACCAGGTATGACCATACATTTATGGGTATTACAAATGAGTACGACAGCGTATATAAAAAGGCAATGACGTGAATTACAAACAGATTGTGAATGGTGTCATATATGAAACAAATCCTCTCGTGCTGCTGTGAATGCGTTTTTTTCGATATTGCTTTTTGTTTTTCCCCAGAATGGACAGATCGTACGTTTGTCCCGTTTAAAAGAAGAGTTGGTATAAGGCGAACAGCGCCAAAAACCCAGTCCAGCTGCCCACACTGTGGCCCACCACAGTGTTTTACCTGCTGGACTGACTGGGCTGCTGGATGCGCGCCTGTGTCGCGCGCTACTGGTGGGCTGCGCGCCGTCACGCGCCGAAGGTGCCATGAAATGAAGAAAACTCACTTGCGGAGGGGAAGAGCGCTATTTATAAGAGCGCGTATGGGAACATAGGAGGAATTGGATTAATAGCTCGCTCGACTGAAAATGGCCAGAAACACATCTCTTTATTTTAGGATTGTCGAGGGCAGGAACCTCCCCGCCAAGGACGTGTAAGTAATTTCTGAATGGCATGTGCGTCTGCGCTCAAGTCTTAGCTCTTAGAATATATACAGCCTCAACATTGTTTAATAGCTACTTGTCAGTAAGATAAGGACAAAGTTTATCCTACATTTTAAATTTCTGGTTAGTTGTCTCCTGTAAATTAGCTGAAGGAATTAGAGGTGAGATAGTCACGTTTATCTACTCATATTGACCTCAGAGTGAGTAAAGACAAGGTGAAATTAAATTAAGATAACCACCAGCCAATTTGACCATGCTAATATGTCTCATATCTTGTCATCTGAAGCTCCGGAACCAGTGATCCATACTGCATTGTAAAAGTTGACAATGAAGTCGTGGCCAGGTGAGTTCTCTCTGATTATAAATGAAGATCTGCATAACATGTGCATGCAAAAAAATATCGTGTTTTATCTCGAGCTGCAGCTGGATGATATCTACTAAGTGCTCTGATTTGAATGTCCTCCATCACAGTTGAGACATTTGCATCAGGTTTAGTTTTGCAGTCTCCCGCTACTCTGCACATGTAAGCCAGGGCGGAGTGTGTATGATCAGGTTGGTGGTGCCCACAGCGTGGCCCCTCCAACACGGGGAACCTGATACTGGTCTGGCCTTTAAAACACCCGCAGGTAACCATGGAGAGGGTGCATCAATTATTGCAGGGAGCTCCTGGTGTAAGCAAGGACAATGCTGGGAGCAGAGTGCACTAGTTCAGAGGTGTTCAAGTGCAAAAGTACAGATGGTTTCATCCTCCAGAGTATTCAAATGAGAGAAGGTTATTTTCAATAGCAGCTGCACAGCACAGTTTATTGTTTCCAAGTGGTGCTATTTGACAGGAAGCCAGATTTCTTTAGAAAAAAATGTTTGTTGTGGGCTTCAATAAGAGTATGGGTTGAATTCAGTGGCTATTGTTCCATCTGGCATCATGAGGGAAAACAGCGCAATGATTCACTGCAGACACTCACACTAATTATCTTGTACTTGTACTGTTACTGGCCAACTGACTCCTCGAGTGTGATGTTCATGGATGATGTGGCTGGTGGATTGTGGTGGGAAATGATGAGTACAGCACACTCTTAGAAACAGAGGGGTTTATTATCACGATACAGGGTTCTAACATTATAGGTATTCTTTGAAATCTTTTGATCTTATCGACAATTTGATATAGTACAGTATGATTGGTATTTTTTTTCAATACCTTTCTTGAAAGAATATAAACCTGTTTTTCTATGAAATCCTTGTTTTTATTTAGATGTTTTCTAAACACCTCAGCTGTACAAGAACCTGCCTGAATAAAACAGTCTAAACTTAGCAAAATAATTATTTAAATCAGGAACTACTGACAATATACAGAATAAATATACAAGACTATGAATCTGACCAGGCATTCAGTGCCACCTTTCAGTACTTGACATTTTTCGATGCTTGTTTTCATAGGAAAACCATTTTTGGCTTCAACTGAACCCTTAAGAGCCTTTATAAAATGATATATTCAGGAAGCTTACTGAGTCCTACCTGCAGCCTGTTATAGTTTTTAAGCAGGACATTTTAACTTGGTGTAGAGCAGTGATTCTTAATAACCTTTTTACAATATGACCCTGTAAACTGAAGCAATGCCTGTTTGCAGGGTTGCATATGTCAGAGTGAGCACATTTTTCACAGATAATGTGAAAAATAATATAATTTTGTGTGCACACGTATGTTTTTTCTTCCTTCGTATGCCGTTAATCATCTTCTGATCCCTTGGTGGGATTCCTAACCTCAGTATTTTTTGCATATTACTTGAAAAGCGTGTGATCTGTCTACCTGCAGGTAAAATGGGTAAGTGAGGGCTTATACTGCTAATTTCTGGCTCCTGCCATTTCTCTACTGGTTTCTATTGTTGCATACATTCATGCGATGTGTTTCTGTGTAAGGTCTGGTTAAACCTCTCTTTGCAGGACTGCCACCGTGTGGAAGAACCTTAATCCTTTCTGGGGTGAAGAGTACACACTGCACCTCCCGATGGGGTTCCATTCACTCTCCTTTCATGTCATGGACGAGGACACGATTGGGTAACGCTGTCATCCAAACCTGTTTCAAAATGGTCCCATATTCAACCATTACTCTTGACTGTCGGAGCCATGGCAGTTGATTTATAGTCCTCTAAGCCACGAGTGTTTGCTTGACTTGGCTCATGAATCGATATATTTGGGTTAAAACCTCCTGTACAGTTTAAATGTTTTGGGAAAAGAAACTCCAAGCTTTGAATAAACAAACATCATCAGGCAGATGGTCGCCCAGATTGAGTGATTAAAGGTTGTTTTTTTCCCCTCCTCTTCTCGTGACCACCAGTACTCTCATCAGTCTGTCTGCGAATTCACTTCATGTAACTCTGGCAAGATCAAACAACCTTGATAGTATTTTCAATAGATTCTGTCTCATAATCTCTTCCTTTGTCTTCTTCAGCCATGACGATGTTATTGGAAAGATAACTCTGAGCAAAGATGCCATTGGAGCCCAAGCTAAAGGTATGACTGAACAAATCTGCATCAGTCTGGAACAGGATGGTTGCATGACCAAAGCTCAGAGGTTAAACATACATGACTTCCCCTGAGCGAGTCAAAGGTCTGAGTGATTTAGCAGACGTGCCTTATTTAGATGGAGACTCTGGGAATGTTCCTTCGTCTTTACACGCATTTAATTTGATTTATCAGTCTGTCTTTTAATTGTGTAAACTCACATGCAATGAAATCAGCATTCACATCGATGCATTTGTTATCATGATGGCTCTCCTGGTGCTTGTCTGCATAAACTCTGGGTATTTTCATTGTGCATTATAAACCATCCTTTTGTGTGGGAGCCTGCAGCGCTGTGAAACGAGGAGAGCAACCAAAGCATTTCAGATGGCCTCAAACCATTTAATGTCTGGCTCTATTACAAAGGCTTTCACATTCAAGAAATTAGTCACAGTGTTTACCTCAGCATGAACTCTACCACTTTCTACCCTTTCTTTAGGCCAGCCGTACGGCACTTAAAATATGGTATGTCGTGATGATGTTGTAGTTTTATTGAATTGCTCATGGTGTTTAACGGAGTATGTTCGCTGCATACTGATGCCTCTCTCTCTTGAGAGCCACCTGGCTTGGCCTTCACTCGTGTGATTCATTGCTACATGGTGGTACTGAGTCAGTTACTCCCTCGCGGGAATCTTCTCACAGGCTGGCCTTGACATTGCGCCCTTGCTCATGTCTGACATTCCTGAAATGATAAAACAGAACACATTGAATTTGACATGACTGAAATGTAAATAATATCACATGATTTATATGTTGTTCACACTATCGATGACTATGTTATAGTTTTATTTTTGACTGTGCATGCCTTCAGCTTGTCTTGTACTCACCAGCATTATAGACATTTTTTGCACAAAACTTGCTATTTTAAAATATGTACTTACCCAAATACATAAATATGATCAATTAGTTCATTAATTAGTCCATAAAATGTCAGAAAGTAGTAAAAAATACACACCACAATTTCCTAAAGCCCAAGATGATGTCATGAAATTGCTTGTTTTCCCCCGTCAAAAATTCAAATCCTAAAAAATACTTTGTCTTATTAAATGATATTGAATAAGACAAAGAAAATCCTCACAACAGAGAGGCTGTAACTGGGGAATGTCTGTCATTTTTTGCTTGAAAAATAACATAGAAATTATTTATTATAATCCAAATAGTTGCAGATTATTTTTCTGCCAATCAACTAATTGATTAATTGACTGAAACTCTCAGCTCAAATTTAATTTCTGCTGGAATTTCTCCTGTTCAGCTCTGCTCATTGCGTGTAGAACAACAGTACTTTGGCATTAGTACTGAAACGATTAGTTGGTCAATCAATTTGTCGATCGACAGAGAACATTTAATTGAAAAAATATGATTTATATCTATAGTTTCCATGTTTATGATCCTTTCTTAATGTTTAATGATGGCAGAAGTGTTGTTTTACTGAATAATATCTCTTTGTGCGGTATGGTGGTCAGGACTGGATAGCTGGGTGAACCTGACGAGGGTCGACCCTGACGAAGAAGTCCAGGGAGAGATCCATCTGAGTATGGAGCTACTGAAAGACACAGAGAAGATCAGCCTGCGATGTCAAGTCATCGAAGCCAGGTAACGCAATTGGGAGCTTTAAATCCTGTCACTGCGGTGAAAATGTGAGGAACGTGAGCTCGTTTAGACTCTAAAAACACGTGCAAATGCAGTTGCAGGTGGTGAAACTATCATGTATCTTACATGTAGTTTTGGGATGATTAAACTGGTCATCAGTCAGAGGTTGAGTTTCTGTAGCTGAGACCTGGCAGTGCCATCACTGTTTCTGTGCTGAAATCTTATCACCATCACCCCGCAGGCCTCCACACTCCCCTCCTGAGTCATACTGCCACCATCACACCACTCACTGCCCCATCTGTGCGTCCCAGGCTACAGTCTCTCCCTCTCAGGCAGGGCACTAATGAGCATGTCAATCAGGGCTTGACACCGTGTTATTCAGACATGCTCGGATGAATGTGAATTAAGTTTGAAAGAATAAGGTCAAGCTGGAAGGTGGTGGTTTTGCTGTTTTTTTCCTCACTGCCCCTCACTAACTGATTTAATTTGCAGAACAAGTAGTAGGAGCTTGTTGAGCACTTTAGTGTATTGATCAGTCCTGTTGTCTTTTGCTCTGGTGATACCCACAGAGACCTGGCTCCAAGAGACATTTCTGGAACGTCTGATCCGTTTGCAAGAGTTATTTTCAACAACCACAGTGCAGAGACTTCGGTGAGCTCCGTGTGCGTATGTATGTGCAGTATGTATTGGTTTCAGTGGAGCCAGAAGCACATGTTCTGCCATTGGGATTCATGGTGGTTTGATAGCCTCATTTTATTTCATATTAGTGTTGTGAAGTGTTGCGAAGAGAGATCTGGTTTTAGGATTTCCTAACACCCAACCTGCTGGGTTTTTAGATTATCAAGAAGACCCGTTTCCCTCACTGGGGAGAGACCCTGGAGCTTGAGCTGGATCCGGAGGAGCTGAGCGAGGAGGGAACTGTCACTGTGGAGGTCTGGGACTGGGACATGGTGGGCAAGAATGACTTTCTGGGAAAGGTGAGGATGCCACAATTATAACAATATTGGATATTTCATAGATTTAATGTTCTGATCACTACAAATATGCTTCACCCTAAAGTACGGTACAATATTTCCCACCATAAAATTCCTCCCTTGTCTGATATTGTATCCTTGTTTGTTCTTTCTTTCCACAGGTGGAAATCCCTTTTGCTTGTTTGCACAAGACACCTCTGTTAGAGGGCTGGTTCCGTTTGCTGCCCTTGGGAAACAATGAGCTTGACGCTGGGTGAGGATTATGGGTGTGCTTGTTTGTACAATGTGGTGAGTTTGTGTGTTCGTTATGACTGAGACAAGCATTTTGCATTTGGATTTTTTTTTAAGGCTCAAATTGAGCAGCAGCATTCAGTGTTTTAAAAATGCGCTCGAGGAAAGTATTTGTTCCCCTCCGTGCTTCCTTTCATGCATTTAAATGAACATTCACAGGTGGATAGCCAGGTCTCTGACAGCATCTGTTCCTGGAGATAAATTTAGAACAAAGAAAGCCGAGTGAACTGCTAAAGGATGGGGTCAAAGTAAAGTGAATCTCAGAGGTTCATTAGGAAGTTAAAGGTTTTTTCATTGAAGGGAGCACACTGCAGAGTAGAAGCTGATTAGAGACCTACTTTCACCACAGTAAGGAAAGAGAAGTAATGTCATCGCAAAGGATATTCCCTCTGGGACTATCTGTTACAACTGTTGGTGTGTGAAAGCAGTGTGAACCCCTTTGACAGCTTTCTTGACAATTAGGACTCCTTAACATTATTTTTAGAAACGTCATTCCCCAGTTGGTAATCCTGTTATTATACCAGACATTTACCAAACCCTCAGTGTCACTATTTACTATTGATTTAATATGATCAGTTTCACTTTATAAGATAATTTAATAAAGGAATAATATGCAATTATATTAAAACGGTCCAATCAGTGTCTTTCTCTGTTACTAACAGTTTTCTGTGGATTCCACACACGTCCTATAAAGTCCTTCACAAACAGCAGTGCCTCGCTTACAGAAAAAACAAAGTAATCCAGGAGCTCATGTGTGTTTGAAAAACTTGTTCTGGCTGGTGTCATAGACCAGGGTATATTTAATGGAGGCTTACCTCGCCATAAGATCAACTGTGGTGTTCTCCTCTGTTGTCAGTGGCAAGCTGGGAGCGCTGCGTCTGAAGGTGCGTTTGGTGGAGGATCGGATCTTGCCGTCTGTGTACTATCAGCCCCTCATTCACCTTCTGGTGGAGTCAGTCATCTCCCCTACAGAGGTCAGCATCACCATTTTTCTAATATTCACTGATATTCATTTGCTCACCTGTGTGATAAATGATGTTCTATCATGTCAAGAGACTGCTTTTCTCTCTCTAGCGTTTTCCCCGGACATAATCCACCGTCATCTTTGCTCCACATGGTTCATTAATTCCGTGTTGGCTTTCAGACAGCAGAAAGACTCTTTGCCCACGTCAGCAGCGTGTCGTGACTTGAGTCCTCTTTCTCACCAGGTGGAGGACAGCAGTGCTCTGACCATGCTGGAGGAGGTGACCACGGTCGAGAGTCGGCAGGATGTGGCGATGACCCTGGTGAAGATCTACCTGGGCCAGGGCCTGGTGGTGCCCTTCCTGGATTACCTTAACACCCGGGAGGTCAACCACACCAGTAAGATCAAAGGAACGACATCAGAACTGTTTAAACTGTCAGATCATTGTCAGTCAGAACCATTACCAAGTGTAATGTGGTTTAGATAGGCGACTCATGGCTACAGTGTATTTATCATGTGTTCTTGTCAGAGAGAGAAGTATTATTTTAATTTTTTAAAACGTGTATTAGCTCAAGACATTTTACATTTTCACAACAACTGTGATTACATAATACACAGTGTGCGTAAGACCTAAGTTTATCTCAATTAGTCAGTGTTTGTATTAGTCAGAGTTTGGGACACGTGAGTTTGCTGTTGTTGCTCCACTCTCCAGAGACCTTCTGAGGGCTGCTTCTATTTAACTCTGAATTGACATTAAGGTCTCTGAACACTGCATTCACGGTCTGTGTGTGGGCAGTTTAAGTCTAACGGCACTATATTTACTACCCTGATGCCAATTATTTACTCACCCAACAGTCTTTTCATGGCTTCTCTGTGGTCTGCATTAGTCACGTTTTTGCCTCCGCACCACATCCCCATCGCTAATTCACACAGAGTTGTGCTCTGGTCTTTGGGTTCTGTTGGTGTAGTTTGAGATAATAAGCATAGTGCCTAAGTTTCCATAGCAACTCCACATGATCCAAACGGTAACTGCTTGATCAGGAATAGATGGCGGGAGCAGCCAGACATTAAAGTTGGGCACAGGGGTAAAGAAAAGGAAAATGTACTGTACACCCACTGGGCTGCAATGAAAAACCCAGCATTTCCCAATATGTCCTTTTAAAACCAAAATATTTTACCTGGCAACCCAGTTCTGTCACCATGGATATCTTTATCGCCGCCTTGAAGGATTTAAGTGATGCTGCAGCAAGGTCAGCCTGCCCTCAGTTGTGACTCTGAGCTCTGTGTTTCTAAAGCAGATCAATTCTTGGCTGATAAATATACATCAAACAGAATAGAAAGCGTGCGCATTGAAAAACGGGCGCCAGACCTAAAGCCTGAACTGAGGGCAGAAACAGGCAAAAGGAGCCACACACTGTATTAATAGCTTTCAATAAATTTAATGAAGCGTGGTTTCAATCTCAGAGATTTTCATCAAGCGTGATTATGTGGCTGATGAGGGTCTCTGTGAAAGCTTAAAGGTCGCTTCATTATATTCATTGGGAGCTATTAATACAGTGGTCCTTTTTCTGTTTCTGCCCTCAGATATACATCAAGCTCTGTGTCTTTTTTTAGGCGTTTTTGGACATTGCATGTCTTTATTAGACAGGCTACAGTAGAGAGGTGACAAGAAATGAGGGGCGAGAGAGATGGACAATGACATGCAGCAAAGGTGACCAGATGCAATGCAGGGACGCTGTGATTCATGGTCAGCGCCGGGGTTGTTTTTTAATTCTTTTTATCAACTATGTAGAGAAAGCTGACTGAGTCAAGTTTATGTAGCCAGAAAACACAAGTTTATACAGTTTTAACTGTATCATATCCATGTTTCTCTAAACTAGAAGCTGCTGCATCTCTGTTATAATTTAATGCACTGTATTATATGTTGTATTTCATGTTAAATCCTGTTATTATTTATCATAAACCTAATCAATATCTTGTCTGTTTTGCTCTCATAGCGGATCCAAACACTTTATTTCGCTCCAACTCTCTTTCCTCCAAGGCCATGGAACAGTTCATGAAGGTGCGTACCTGTTGTTTTATTTTAATTGTAAGAAACTGATTTTTCTGTCTCTACTGTGAGCGAAAGCATGATTTGACTGTTATTATTCTACCCCTTTGGTCAATCTTTGCTGTATTCTCCCTAAACATTGAATGTCCACTGAGTTAGTTGAATGTCTTATGGTCCCCTGCTGCATCATACCGTACCTTGTTTACTCTTTGTACTGTACAGATGTACACATTTAGAAAAGAATCCCTGTAGCATAGATGCAAATGAGATGTCTTCAACATATGGTATTGTTTTGCTGCCAGGCTGTTGGCATGCTGTATCTGCACGAGGTGCTAAAGCCCATGATCAACCGCATCTTTGATGAGAAGAAGTATATTGAGCTGGACCCGTGTAAGATCGACCTGAACCGCACAAGGTAAAACAGACCTAAAACATATCCTGCTGGATCTCACAATACTGGATTGTATTCTGACCTACAAATAGCCCAGACCTGCTTCACAGGTGCTTGTCTTAAGCCGCAAATGACGAAAGTGGCGATATTGGGTTGCGGGTTCGTGTGTGTAGTTCACAATCTATGTGTTAAAATGGACAAATGGAAAAGCTGCCACAGGAGACTGCCCACTTCCTTTATACTTCACCCCTGAGAGGAAGACATCAATGTAAGAAAGTGGGAAAAAAAAGGGCTGCAAAAAGGGGGAAGGCTGTTGCTTGGCAACTGCTATGAGCCCCCTGAGATGTCTATCTCTGACATGGAGGGAGTTCCAGGATCTAACATGCTCTATGTATGCAGTAGATCTGCCTGCCATCACCTTATTTGTTGTCTCCACTCCCTGTCTGTATATCTCTCTGGACAGCACTCAACTGAGCACTCAGTATCTGTGTTCATCTGTCCAATCTCTGAAACAGCATGCTCTCACATGACATAAACAGGAACACAGAGGTTATCAGCTATCTTATAAAGGGCATTGTACATTTGAGTATGTTGCTTAATTGACCATGGTCTTAACATGATTCAGCCAAGTCTATACACAAAACAGCAGGTACTTTGTCTTTAGCTTTCTGACACAGGGACTCAGTCATTTACAATATCTTTCTTTCTCTCTGTAGACGGATTTCATTTAAGGGTGCGGTGTCAGAGGCAGAGGTGCGGGACAGCAGCGTGGAGATGCTGCAGAGCTACTTGACAAGCATCATTGAGTCAATCGTGGGCTCAGTCGATCAGTGTCCTCCTGTCATGAGAGTGGCCTTCAAACAGCTACACAAGAGAGTAGAGGAACAATTTGCTGAACCTGAGAATGAGGTCAGTCTGGGCACAGTTTCAACGCGCTTTAATGTATCTGTAAGGCTTGCATATTTGAGATTTAACCATTTTGACATTACCATGACATGTTATATATTCATCTACAGCTGTTATCCCAAGAGACAGCCCTCAAATTCATTAACTTTCCTGTCAAACTGACTTCATTTTTACAGGATGTGAAGTATCTGGCCATCAGTGGCTTCTTTTTCCTGCGTTTTTTTGCTCCCGCGATCCTCACACCTAAACTGTTCCAGCTGAGGGATCAGCACGCTGATACGCGTACAAGCAGAACGCTGCTACTACTGGCCAAGGTACGATTCACAACACAGACATACGCACAGACTCTGCTATGAATAATTTATTCATGTCCAGACATCACACTTAACAGCAGAATAAACAAACAGTAAAGAGGTGGATGCGCTGGATGCGAGGCTACATGCTGTCGACCAACAGTGAGGAAGTTTAATTTGCAAGTGTAAAACAAATAAATATGAAGCAGGAATACAATGTTTGTACTGTGTGTGCAGGCAGCAGTCCTTTTGTATGCAGTGATGGCCAATACCAGCAGATGCGGCACTGCCCTATTCCTTGCTTTTTCACCTTGTTAGATAATTGCATAATGCTGTTAAGTCAGCAATATCTGTCCAAAAGTAGCTGTTAGTTTTATGTCGATATAACAACTGTACTCCCTGGAAATTTGTTAATGTATGGATGTGAAAGTTTCAATCAATAATATACTCAAAATACCCTGTTCCCTTTTTCTAAAAGACCGTGTTAGTGTCTCAGAGGCTGGAATTCATTTATTTTGTAGAAGCAGAAATTTGTGACAACTCAAGATCATACACTGCACATCTCACAATGGTTTGCTTTACCAACTACGGCAAGTATGCAGTGGTTTTCAGTGCCATTGTTTGCCATAAAACTTTGAACAATACCTTCTTACATCATGCCCCGCTCAAACATCCTGTTTCATGTGAAAATAGATCAAATTACAAAAGACAGACACCATCGAAAGACCATTTCCTTGTGACTGGCATGAAGGCGTCTAGTAGGTTATAACTGGGCGCTCGCCGTGCTTTTGAATGGAAGTGACCCCCGACTGTCACTGGAATAAACTCTCTTGATGTCATTAAAAACAGGGGTGTCATTGTCACATATTAGAAGAAAAGTGAAACCTTGTTGCCCTCCCACGTGTGTCTTTTCGTGGTTGCTGTCCATGGTGCTGAAGTGCTGTTGCCATGGGTCCTCTACAGAGAAAGGGAACAAGCTATTTTTACCTCTGTGTGTGTCGCGACCAGACTGCGGTTCAAAGCCGAGCATCAGAGAGGGGTGTAGAGAGGGACTTCCTCCTCGCCCTAGGCCAGGTGTGGGCCGGACAAAGGGCCTCACAGCATGCTTGGCCTCATGGACCCTTTTGATCTCCGACTTTGAGATATGCAGTCACTCACACTGAGTTCTGTCAGGTACTGGAGATTTGATGTGCTGGAGATGTGAGTGTTGAGTGGATGTTGTGTTTTTATGTTTCACCAGGCATTGCAAAGTGTCGGGAACTTGGGCCTTCAGCTGGGTCACGGAAAGGAGCAGTGGATGGCGCCTCTTCATCCCATCATCCTGCGCAGTGTGGCCTCGGTCAAAGACTTCCTGGACAAGCTGATCGACATAGATCATGACATTGGTGAGGCTGAAAGCAGTGAACACACCACTAAACCTGTAATGAGAAGGAAAGGAGGTCTTGCTGTTGAGCTAATCAGCCACATGCCAGCTGCTAGCGTAGCAGCTGATATCAGGATTAAGTGAAACAATACTGCAGCTCAACGGTG
This sequence comes from Oplegnathus fasciatus, assembly GCA_003416845.1. NCBI lineage: Eukaryota > Metazoa > Chordata > Actinopteri > Centrarchiformes > Oplegnathidae > Oplegnathus > Oplegnathus fasciatus. The sequence goes on along the minus strand of NTHP01000004.1, from coordinate 4,506,040 downwards.
AAATATTCATAACTAGCTGGAAGCCTAGAAAAAGAGATGACATGGTTAACGAGCTGGCGGGGAGCTGGAGTGAGAAGCCACAGGCGCTTGTACACGCCACACTGGTTACCCAACATGTCTTGGCTGCTTTCTTAACCGTCATGTGTCAGTGAGGCTGTTGTTGTGAAACATCTTCCCCCTCTGATGTCTCATGTTTCAGCCTCCTTCTGCACATCACGCCCACGCTTTTCTCTTAAAGGCCAGTTTGACATTTAATGCTCTTCAGGTGGATTTGTTGGACAGAAGTGCACGCTTGTCACGCCTCTTTGAAGCCGTCCTTCACGCGGCGACGGAGGAGGCCGAGGCGCCATCAATAGCAAAGTGAAAATGAGGACTTGCACTGTAGTTTAACAATAAAGGAACACTCTTGTTTGTTTATTGTCACCAGCACCACCTTGTGTCTATATGGATGAACATGCCATTACATGTGCATTGCAAAGTGTTTCTCTACACTCTCTCTCTCTTTCAACAGTGTCTGAGGTGCCACAGAGGGCTGTATTCATGCCCTCGGTCACAGTTAAAGAGGGGTACCTCCACAAACACAAGGCAGAGGGACCCCAACTGCTATCCCGCTTTGCCTTTAAGAAACGCTACTTCTGGTTGACTAGTGAGACGCTGTCCTACGCCAAGACCCCTGATTGGCAGGTTGGTACTGAACCAGTAGGCTAGAGCTTTATATTACACCTACAAATGTTATTATTCATGTACTTTACTAGTCATTTTGGCAACCAGCCACTGTTTGAAGTTTTTATCATTTAGCTGGGTAGTTATTAAGTCTTCTCTTGTGACATCTGGATCAAAAAATGTCTGCCAGATAATTTTTTATTCTCTCTGTGTTATATACAAGCCAGAAATAGATGAGTAAACTTTGGATCAAAGTCATGTGAAAGTGACTCATCCATTATCAGAAGCTGATATGCCTTCTGATGATGAATTAGCCACTGTGTCTACCCTTTGAAGGACGTTTATCGACTTGGCTCATAAAAAAAAGAGGAAACATTTTAGTCGTCCCCAGCCCGCTTCATTGTGTTTGTGTTGATCTCCTTGTGAGAACATCATTAGTGTTATTACCATGTGGTGCCTAACCTTGTGATAATGATCTCCTCTCATTCACCAGCGACTGAGAGAGAGAGAGGGAGACCGAGAGGGGAGCTGGCTCTCTCCAGCCCAGTAAAAGGCTCCCTCTTTGAGCCAGTCTCTGCTTTGTGTGACTGGAATAAAGGCGAGGGGTAATTGAAGGCTGTGGATATTCATGCTAACATTGCAAATCAGATTGCAGACAATGTCCCGGCCCCTTTCCTCCATGTTGGAGCACTCCAGTCTCAGTGAAGCGAGCTCCCATTGGAAGTGGCTGATTTACACTTTAAAGTGGCCTTTGCTGTCATGCTGATCTCATCTTCACTTCCTCCTTGCCTCACACACACCGTTCCTCCTCGTCTAATGCGTGCAAAAAAATTCAGCGTTAGACACTGCTCCATTAATTTGCTCTGTGATCCGACGTCACTTTTATTTCACTCAAACCTTAGTCCGAACCGCCTAAGGCAAAAGCAGGATCCATCATTATCAGCCTGTGCATACTCGTGTTAATTGGTGTTTGTGGCTGAATTGTTGCAGGTGCGCTCCTCGATCCCCATTCAGTGCGTGTGCGCCGTGGAGAGGGTGGATGAAAATGCCTTTCAGCAGCAGAATGTAATGCAGGTCATCACCCAGGACAACGACGGGCAGCTGCACACCATGTACATCCAATGCAAGGTGCATTGGTACTGACACCAGCCAGTCACCAACAAAGTTCATGACCTTTTTCTGTTTGCCACAAGAATGCTATTTTTCTTGGTTTTGGCAAAGACAAAGCATTATTTCCTTGATCCATTATTGTGTTGACAGTTTTCTATGTTCTTACATTAGAGTTAAGATCAAATAAAATACTGATGACAGTTGATTTTGATTAGAAAAAGTAAAATAAGTGTGTTATTTTCATTTAATTTATATATTAGTGTAAGAGGGGGTGTTCACTTCAGTCATAAAGAAATAACAGTGATTTACCATTTTCAATGAAGGCTCATTAGTCGATTACTTTTGGCAAATTTTCACCTGCTTTGATTTCCCTGTGACTTGAGGGGACCACTGAACTCGTGGTTTGTGGTGTTTTTGTGTCTGAATAGAACGTGAATGAGCTGAACCAGTGGCTGTCGGCCATCAGGAAAGTCAGCATCTACAATGAGCGCATGCTGCCCTCTTTCCACCCAGGGGCTCATCGCAGTGGCAAGTGGACCTGCTGCCTGCAGGCGGACCGTGCTGGTAATCCTGCTTTTATTACTTCTGATGAGGCACGAACTTTGAAATCCGTCTACGAGGACTCAGTAACTATTTAAACTATTTTTATTGTTCTGTTTGAAAAATACAATGTGCTGAATTGCACCCAAGACGCCCCCAGAAGGATCATCAGGAATCAACAGCGTCCCAGAGCATAAGCAGTATTGTCCATCAACTTGCAGGCTTACATCTGGTTCACAACATTTCGTAACTTGTAGCTGGCTTCAAAGAGCGAATGAGCTCCTGGCGATCCATATTTAATGACTAAACCCTCAATTTGTAGCTGCCATGTTTTTGTTGCTTCAGTGGAGAATGAACTCTGAGGATCATAATGTGATTTTCTCTGACCAATTACATTTAGTCACTGAAAGCTTGATTAAATTCCTTGAGTGGTTTTTCACAGTCCTGTACAATAGAATTGTTTTATGAGTCTTTGTTTATATGACATGTGAGTTTGGGGTTTGATAGCCACTGGGGCTATTAAAACTGTACAGACCTCCATCAAATCGTCAAGTTGAAGGATATGTTACGTTTGCCTTTGTGAGGTCCGGGTGTAGAGCACCACTGTTCAATAAAAGGCTGGTTCTCAGTTACAGGCTGCAGTAGAACCCACTCAGCTGTGACTCTGGGTGACTGGAGTGACCCGCTGGATCCGGATGTAGAGACGCAGACCATATACAAGCAGCTTCTCCAGGGCAGAGACAAACTCAGGTCAGTGGAGAAAACAGATGGTAAACATCCTCAGCCTGGATGCAGTTCATATACTGGACACTAGAGGTCTATGTTGTAACACAGGAGTGCTCTGCTCTGCTGCCACTGCTCAAGCTTCTTGACATTACAGTCAAATGTTTAACTGTCAGTCTTTCCAAAGACAAAGCAGCTTCTAGAGGATAGTCAGCGATCATATGATTAATGTTTCTGACTGATACTGCAGGAAAAAATATCTGGAGATGCCAGACGCCGATCAGACGTCCAGCAATAAAGAAAAGATCAACTCTGACATTCACCCGGGTGAGGCCGCTGCATCACAACCGTACTTTTTCTGCCACAGTATAAGAGTTTTTATTGATGCGTGTGCCCTTATGTTATCATCATGATTATCTGTCTCATAGATGGTGCAGAATGCGATGTTCAGCTAACGAAGCCAGGTCAGAGCGTTGCTGCTCGGCTGTTGGCGGTGATAGAGGATCTGGAGCAGGCTCACGCCACCTTCCAGCGCAGAGAAAAGGAGGACGCCACCAGTGTCATTCTGAATCCCTAGACTCCACATAGACTGGGATCCACTAAGGGTGGGGGGGGCATCCTGTACCAACAGGAGTGAGCATCAGATATTCACTCTCTTGATTGTCAGGGAGAAAAAAAAAGGTGGCCACAGGGTGCAACCTCTTCCAGCCTTTTAGTACATTTCCCGCTGTAAAGACCAGAGGGAGTTCTGCCACTTTGAATCTTTTTGTATTCTCTCAGTGCCACCGACTTCAACAGCGCCGGGGAGAGATTATGATACTTGACGATAAAAGGGGGCCGAGGGACTTTGAAGCATGATCAGACTTGATATTTTTTATGTAGATAACAAGCAATCCCTTGCATGGCCTGCATCCATTTGTTGTGAAATGTGAAAAGAAGCTTTTATATTTTGAGATACTGTACAGGACCTCGGTCGCACATTTTTATGCAAAACGCTTGTCGTAGTGTAATCTACAGTACCTGAATGTAAAGTGTTTTGATATTGCTTTTATCAACGTTTTGTATTTTACTGAGGCAATTTATCACCATGGTCGCAATGTAGCAGTGACATTAACGCTATAGGTCATACCACCACGAGTTTATGAAATGCTGGTGCACATTCCACACAGTATAACGTTGCCTGTGCAGTGAGCAAAATGAATAGAATTTTAATCGTTGCTTTGGTCCCTTTATACAAAACAATGTGCTTTTGTTTGGTGCTATGGCCAGTCAGTGTTTGGTTCTAATGTAATTTGCATATTTAAAATGTCCTTACACTTGATGTAGCCATTCCTAAAGTCACAAGGGTAATATTTACCTGTTAACAATGTAATGTCCATACGTATAAAGGATCAATTTTCAATATAACTGAGACAATAGAAGTAACAATGATGTTAAACTGAAGTTTACATTTTCTTGAGATTTTGGTGCCACTACGTTTGGCTCGCAAGGATATGTTTGAGATGCCAAATTTGTTTTTAAAAATGTTGAATTGAATTTTGAAGCACTCGAATCACGCAGTCAATTTTCTTCATGTATCTGTGAGACACACAAACTGTACACGGACATGTTGTAAAGCCATTTCCCGTAGAGCGAGCGGTGTCTTTCCCTTAAACAGAGGAGGTCAGCGAGCGTAACGGAGATCAGATCTGTGATCGCACAGATAGCCTCAGCAGGCCACTCTGCCTCTGGAGCTGTTTAGATTATATTCTGGTACAGCTACTGCAGCGTCTGTCTTTCTCTTTAGAGGCAGAGCGGTGGAATATTTATGTGTGCAGTAAACATTTCTGCCTGCCTTAGGTGTAACACTATCGTACACATGCCAGACATGACAATCAATAGGCTACATTCATGCAGAGTTATTCCTTAAGTGTCACGCAATCTTTTAAAAACTAGAGTAAACATAAGATGTCGCTTGTGAACTTAATATTCCCTGAGTGAGGGCTTTTATTTTGAAAAAAAAAAGAAAAACACTACTGCCTGTACTTTATTTTGCAAATACACCATGATGGTTTGTTCCAAGTGGATTGTTACTGTGAACTAAACACAACTGTATTATTCAGTAAACTTTTATTTCAGCTCTTTAAATCTAGTGTCAAATTTGTACCCAGGAAAACAAAAAATTACACCTCATAATAAATACATCGAGAGCTTTCTTTCTCTTCGTGTTAACTGGAGTAGAATTAAGAGCAGAAATTATTAATATTAAGTATCTAATTGTCTGTCTTATGTCCATTCGTCTCCTGCTCAGTTTTAAAGTGGAGGGCCTGACTCAGAGCAGGCAATGACATTCATTCATTCATTCATGGTATTACAGGAAATGTCATTATGTGTCTGACAGATCCCAGAGCAGCCTCAGTGTCATGGTTACCACACCACCCCTTTGTTCAAATGAATAATTTAATCAAACCACCATAACCGCAAACTTTACAATCCAACAGGAGTCAGAATCTAATGTTAAATTATGCCACACAAACAATGTTTGCGGCCGTTCCTCCTCCAGGCCTTATTTAAATGCTAATGAGAGCAGTGATGCAGCAGAGTCTCCCTGCTGGCTCTCTCATTAGGCATGAGAGGTGAGCGATGTGAGGAGGCAGGGCCGGGGGTTTAGGTACCAGGACTAGGAGGGGACTGACCCCTGAGCTGCTGGGTCAGAGCTGGAAGGAAGGAAGACGGGTGCGTGTGTTGAAGGGGAAGCTGATCTCCCCGCAGGCCTGCCTTGGTGAACGGCCTGCTTTTAGTATGCGCCAGCTGCAGCTCCTCACCACAGCACCAACATACAGCAGCCAGTGACAGAAAATGACCATAAAGCAAATTTACTGCCAGCGAGAACTGTTTCTGCTGCACTCCACAGCTCCAGCAAAGCTCATTTATATCCACATAACGAGGTTGTAGAGCACAGAGCTGCCCGGGGAGAAAGAAATGGTGGAGCTGGATGAAGGAGGACACCGAGAGGGGGGAAAAAAGGAGGAAGAGCCAAGGTGACAAAAGGTCAAACAAACTACCCCTGTCCAGGGCACATTTATTTTTCCACAAGAAACACACAAACATGCAACAAGGTCATCACAATTCAATAAAGACCGATAGATTAAGAAGCCCTTTATAGTTTAATCAATGTCTCTCAGTATCTTGCTTTTAGTTTATTTCAGTTTCTCTTTGTGAACCACTTTAAATAGCAATATGTAGACACTGCTCAAAAGAAATCAAACCACAAAAAATCATGATTTGAAAATGTCAATTAAAATGGGCACTTAAAATGCAAAACACTCCGATGTTTTACATGTTGTCGAAAGAGTGAGGAGAGCAGCCAAACGCTGTCTCGTCCCCATCTGTGTAAATCAAACTCGAGAGAGGAACAAACCTTTCTAACTAACTGGAGTAAGATGCAAAACCACAGTGCTAAATCACCAGAAGACCTGGGTGATGTTCCTAAAGAAGCTATGATGTTTTCATACGCAAAAAAAGCTATGCATTGTCAATAAACTTGCTCACAGTTTGGTTAACATGCACCTCTAGGAGAACATTACTGTATCTTTAAAGGACATGAACCTAAGACTCGTTTACTAGACGCTCACTCGGCACATGTTCACACACACTCGCACAGACAAATGGACACACACATACAGTATATCCACACGAAATGTTAAGGTATCATTTAGAGAGAGAAGTATGGTTTACAGTTGACACGATGGGAGAGTACAACTGTAAATACTTTGGACAAAGTGATATTTCATCCCTTATCCCACTTCTAACCAAATGGAAAATAGTATGGAATGAATCTTAATAAGAGTAATACAGCAATGTTACGTAATAGTTCTTTTAGAGACAATCATCATTCAAAAAAAGACATCAAAAATATATGTTTTCTAATACATAGCATGTGAACATCCTCGGATCGCGACCCCTTTGTTTAGAAACCTGGAGGTAGGCACCCCATAAAGAAAACATCCATTGTCATTTAAACCCAAAAACAAATCTGCCTTCTTGCTACACATAAATCATGTATTAGATCTTAAAAATAGTAAATTGCATAAACACCACCTCTCTCTCTTTCTTAAGCCGACAAATAGCAAACCACGTTTTTATTCGTCATTCCCATATTAAGTCTGTACACACCTGAAAAGTCTAAAGGGCCTGCATCGTTCACACTACAAGGCCGACACATGGAAAGGAAAAGTCGAAGAAGCGAACATTTGGATTTCTCTGGTTGATGAAACTTCACTCAATGTGGAAAAAGTTCCCTGATAGATTGGAAGCATTCTCTCTTGCTGTCCCGTGTTATAAAGGGAGTCAAAAAGGTCGTGGAGGAGAAAACTTGGGATGGAGCAGGCCGAACGACGACTGTTTTCAACACCTGGGTCAAAGTCACACTTACAGTGGTTTGTTTTAGCCTGTGCAGGCGCCAGAAAGTTGAAGTTTTAACACAGAAAAAGTAGTTTAAAGCCCCTGAAAAGATTTCTCTGTAACATTAAATACTCAACTAAATAGCAGCAATGAAAGCTAATGTTTGAAAAATCATCCTTAGCTAATTTATACGAAGGTTGCTGGCTTACAGCTGACGTCTGTAGCTTCAGACATTGATACATTAAATGGGCTGTTTTAGTCCAGCAGTTGAATTCGTGCTAACAATGCGAGGCGAAAATACGCTTTGTTTTCTATCTGAACACACAAATACAAAAATCTCATGTAAAATAACCAAAACTGTTCTAAGTTTGGGAGAAATTTGTATTGTCAGACCAAGTGAGAGACTAGTTAGAAGATGATTGAGAAAATAGGTTTTCAGGGCCTTTAAAAAATTTGAATTCAGTGTACTTAGATTGACAACTGACTGAGGTCAATCCCTCCAATCTGTTGCTCCAGTTTGCTAAAACAAACTCCAAGGACAATTTGTAGCTTCTGTTTAACCCAGGCGTGCTGTTTTCACCCTCAAACTGAACAAAGATTGCTGACTGCATCCATTCCCATGTTCTGGACAAGTAGAAAAAGAGAAATGGCCCATTTGGGGGGGGAACAGCCATCTTCATGCTGCTAAAGCTCCCCCCCCCCAACCACCGATAATAAAGACACATTTACTGTATTTATTGGGAGTCCCACAAGGGATCAACTACACAGATTCTACATTAAGGTAACGACAGCAGCATACGCTAAGACTACTTGTAATATAAGACGTCCATAACATGTCGTACATATTTCAACGGTCCCTGACATACTGGCAAATTCATCTTTGCCAGATTTTTATGTATTCATGTTAACATGTGCCTGTGTATAGATATGTGGGCCAGTCGGTTTCTTTACATTTTCTATATAGAAGAGTATAAAAATAAATTAAACTTACACGATTGACTCAAAATTGAGCTTGAATTTAAAGGTATATCACATCTGCAAAGGTATATTATATATATTTTTCAAAGCATTGCAAGCCAGTTTATAAACATCAACTTAAAAAAAAGACAGATTTAGTTGCAATTTAAGACATTTTCCTAAAAATCAAATAACTGATTAAACAAAACTGTTGCCTCAAAGTGCTATGGAAGACTATGATTCACTCCAAAATTAAGCTCACAGCTGGGTGCCCACACGATAAACCTTACATCAACACCCCCGCTCATTAAAATTGATCAGATATATTTATGGAGAATTATGCAGCACTGGGTTATCTTTTATCTCAGAGCAAAGAAACATCACAAGATCTCCACCAAGGACCTTCAAAAAATCTTCAGCTCACGGGCGTAAAATCTGAGGGGGAAAGAGGAGGGCGCAGGAAAAAATAGTTCCAAGCCAACTACATACTAGATCAACATTTGCATGGTTCCTAGAATGAAGGAGGAGGAGGAAAGTGGGGGCGAGCCCATACATCAGGATCGGCCCTAACAACTCTGAGTGAGCTCGCACAGGGAATGAGATGTTTCACTGCTCGCTGTACGAGCAGTCGAGCTCAGCGCGAGTGCCTAGCAGCAAACAAGCTCACAAGAGACTTGTAGATCGCAGGCCAGCAGGAGCGCTGCCCAAGATGCGTCTCCAAGGGAGAGTTTGAAAGAGGGACGTCCATCTGTGAGGAGCGCGTTCAGCTCGTCTCCTCAAGGACTGAAAGCCAGCATATTAATGCCGCAGAGCACACAATCGCACACTCGCCCCTCATGTATGGTCAGCATGATGGATTGTGCCAACGCCTGGGTCTGCTCCAACAGGGAGAAAAATAATGCAGGCTTTATATTCACAGAGGTCAGCGTCATCAGTGTGTCAACAAAACAAATGAGTTTAACCTTGGAGCGTGGCAAATCCCGCTTCACAACCTCAGCCCTTCAAGTTACAACGCCTCGTAACAAGTATCAAACTGACCGGTAAGATGCTTGCACCATCAATTTCCCGTCTCCTCTCATAGACAGTCCACAAGGTTAACCATACAACATACGTTTATTACCAAACACTAATATTTCATAGCCTTTAGCTCTCTGGAATCTACTTCATGCGCCACAGAACACACTTCCATTTCACACTACAACTGACCAAAGGTATCAGAAGTGGAAAATGTCAGAGATGCTCAGTGCAACTTGAATTTGGCTTTTTCATCACCAAAAAGCCAAAATCCTCTTCTTCAAATCACAAAACCGAGTTTCACCACTTGTTACAGGACAATAATTAATTATTAGAGAAAAAGGTGGGAGCAAATAATCGATTAACTTGGATTAAATCAGAATGCTGAAATTCTCTTAAATTTCTCTTCACAACATCAAGCAACAACTGATCTATCGACACCTCACCCTATTGCAGATATTCGCCCAACATTCATTATGCAGCGTTAGTCTGGGCCATGCATTCTGGAGTTCAGCATTTACAAATATGCCTTTGTATAGTTTTGGCCCCTCGTCATTTCAGTGCAGAGGGACAGCTTCAGTTTGAATCTAAAAGGGGTTAAATACCATTTACCCACAGCTACCAACATCAAGACAGAAATCTCAGCCTGTCTTTACGTTCTTCAACCCTCTGGGAAAATTTGGCATGAACACAACATGCTCAAGGCATGAATCAAGAGACAGCAGGGGGGAAATCTGAGGTTATACAAATCAAAATATTGATCATAACCATGTCATTTATTTTGCTTCCGTTGCTCTTGTGCCACCACTCCTGCAGGGTATTTTTGTTTGTGGGGAGTAAAGAGTTGTTGGCTGCATGTTGGCCCGTCATGCAGTGTCCCTATTCTCTGGGAGACGGCGGGGCATGGTGGGTTGTGTTCCTGTGTTCCAGCTCAGCTGGACATCAGTCCTTCAGGTTGTCCTCGCCGACCCCCTGGGCCGACAGCTCTGTCAGGACGTTGTCCAGGTAGTTGGGGTCGGGGTAGCCGTGGCCGGTCAGGTTGGAGCCAAATTCTGTCTTGTGGTGAATCTCGTTCCACACCACCGTGTCCGACTCGCCCGTGGTGCTGGACGTACCGATGGTGAAGATGAGGCGTCGGTCCCAGGCCATGATCAGCAGCTTCAGGACCTGGAGAGATGGAAGAGGGTGGAGAAGGAAGTCATTATCCCTCCATAGCGAGGAGAAAGTAACAAACCACATGTAGGACTTGTGGGTCTCAACATTTGAAGCAAAAGCTTGGTGAGTAATGTTGGTAGTAATTTACAATAAGCTTAGTCATCTTTCATTACATCTGTTTTGATGTCTCACTGTAGTCTGGTGACACATCTCACTCATGCTACTCAGAGAACCAGGGTTACACAAGTAAAGTTTTCCCAGTTAAAATAGTGAAACAAATGGTGAACATCAGACTGAAGTTGAGTCATCCCAAAACTGAGATTTAATCTCTGTACCCAGTGAACTTTGGTTAGAGAAACTATATGACTGTTTTAATCTGAGTGAAATTACATTTTTCAACTTTGAGTTTACTGAAACAAAGTAAGACAACGACACTGCGCATCACAATCCTTGTTTTTGAAAGTAAGCAAAGTTTTAGCACAATAATAGTAATATAATGATAAATTTTACAATTAGATGCTCCCAGAAAAGAATTCATGATTGCACGACTTTAATGCATACAAGCATACAAGTCTCTTTCGGCAAAACACTCAACACTCTCGGTGCAGTGAAAAGCTTTCCTCTCTGAAGAAAGGAATTCTGGGCAATTCTGCAAGGTGCACTGGATTCCTGCAAGCTGCTTGTGGCGTTTTTAGTGTTAGACCATTGTTTTGTTGGAGCTTACCTTCCTGCCTTTCTCATTGTCAGGGAGGTAGCAGTGTCGAGGGAAGCCTCTTGCACTGAACTTCTTCCCGGGGTTGGGATGCTCATTGGTCTGGTGAAAATGTCAAGAACAAAAACAAACGTTACGACTCCTTCTCCTCTTCCAATTACGACTTAATTGTGCAGGAAATGTCAACAGCACCCACAGGACGAGCTTTAATGTTCATGTTGTTAACAATGGTTCTTTGTACAAATCATTTGAGAGATATGCCACTGTAAATATCCAATTATCTCTTTAAATATCATATTTTAGGAATATGCTTTCAAGGCTCCAAGGGGAAAAAAAGCTTGATTAAATCCTAATACGGGTGTGAAGGGGGAGGGCAGAGGTAGCACTGGTCATCAGCGAAATCTGCCTGGTAACTCTTCCTGCACCCTCACCAGATTACCCCCCACCCTTTATTAATGAAGGGATCATATGTAGTTGCATTTGCCTTGTCTCAACAAATTGGTCACATAATTTTCTCCTTTTCCTTATTTCAAGTGAAGTTTAAATTGAGTGTTTAAAACAAGTAGCTGCTACTTTAGCAAGCATTTTTTGTGCCTCTATTAGGCACACTAATTGGGCCGATTAAAATGTCACATTTTTGCATTGAATGTCCTCCCCTCCTCCTTAACTACAAAGTACATGTAGCCCAATGAGACAGACCAACAAAGTGCAAAGCAGCAGAAAAACACTGAATTCATACATGTAGAGTGATACGTGTTGTCTTTTGTTTATAGTATGTCTTGCTATAAGAGATTTCAGTTCTACATTCTGTAAATTAACACCAAGACAAATTCCTGTGATAAATCTTTCATTTGGTGATTGCAACTCTAACACTACCAAACATTATTTTGCTGTTGTTCATTAAGTCCATTACAGAGTTGTACATTACCTTTCTAAACCTGACTAAAACTGAATGTTTATAGAGCGCAGACTGAGGAGCGAGAGGAGGAAGAGGGAGCGGGAGACCTACAGAAATGTTCCCTGGCGATAGTGATGCTTATGCTGACCTGAGTGGTCATGTGACCCCCAGTATTCTCTGTCCCCTGGGAAACTAAGCCTGCTCCTCTGGTGGAAAAAGGTCAGTTTATTGACTCTATTAAAGCTCATGTCGGCAGTCAGGATGAAATACGCAACCTTCTCATCTCATCAACCCAAGCCCAGGCTGCAAAACATGCTCTCCTCTCCACGGCACATGTGTCGATTTAAAATAACCTTCAATGGCCTTCATTTTTAAAATTTATTTATTCATTTGATATACTAAATGAGGAATAAATTACTCAAAAAAACTGCAAATTAACAGATATAATCATTAGTCCTAGTCCTAATATAATGACAGTGTCTCTCCTTTTGGATTCTGAAGTCTATTTCTGCCCAGACCCAGTGTGTGATCCTTAAGAAAGCTGTTTCCTCAGTGACTTACGCAGCCACAACGCCTCACCTTCCTGCACCAACAACCGACCGTCAAACTTAAGCGGATAAACAGCAGTTGTAGAAAGGGCACAGATTTAGAGAGGGGAGACAGTGGATCAAGGAGGCACAAAAGCAGCATGGTGGATTTAGTGAAGTGATACGGTTCTGACCTGGATACCGGCAGGAATGTCATAGACGATGCGGATGGTCTTGGAGTCTGGGTAGCCGGGCAGGCAGTGGGGGATGACGTGGTACTCCATCTTCCCAGGAGGCTGTGTGCCTGTTTTCTCCCCATAGATGGTTTTGCATGTTGGACACTGAAGACTGCCATCCTGGTTTAAAAAAAAAAAATATATATATATATATATATATAATGGCATGACACAATCAATCAACGACACAATAAGATGATACTGACATATATTTCTTAGCGTCATATTGCTTTAAAGGAGCCAGTTCATCTTTTTTTTCACTTTACCATTAATGGTATCTAGCCATGCAGATAGTTTTGGTTTTATTTGCCTTTTGAGATATCCGTCTCTGAGATTCACTCCAAAACAATGAACATGAATGACATTTAGTTTGTGGTGCTTAAAGCAAACTTGAATTTAAAGCTGCACTAATCAATATTTTTATATCAATAATGAGTCAAACGACTATGTATAAAGTGAAAGGGTCCGCTCGTAGTGATGAACCTACAAAGAATCATCACCCAAGTCTGCAGTTCCCCTCAGATCTACATGAGAGAGTTTTGACAACTTCTAGCTCATTGTTTTGGTTGTATGGCCGACAAGTCAATGTTTTGGTTCACTCTCACTGGTCTCATCAACCTCATTTCCAGCGTCAGGAGGCTGTTTTCAGTGAAATTTAGCAGCTAAAGAGACAGATATTTTCCTCAGAGTGAAAAGAAGAGATTCACCTGCGACTCCAAATGATTGCTAATGTTGCTCTGTATCTGCTGGATGTGTAAATAGGCTACTGCTTGCTAACACATAAGCCATAAAAAATTTATAAGGTGGCCCAAGGGGCCAAAAAATCGAATAATGCTGCCTTAAAAATGTTTTCCAGAAACAATTTGGTCACTTTCTACTGAAAAAGAAAAAGCCCCTAAGAAAACTGTTGACAGGGTGTTCTGTGATTTACCCAGAGTAATAGAGATATTTTTCTGGGAAAGGTGGTGCTGAAATATACAAATTTAAAAACATTTTTAAAGACAGATGTTTCAAAACCTTGACAAATGGAACCAAAACTATCTACAAGGCTAGATCCCACCAGAGGTAAGTGAGAAAACATGATTCTTGCTGTTTGTGTGATCTGGCCTTTCTGGCTGCTCATTAAATCTGCTTGCACTTCCCTCTTCTGCATTAGCAAGCAGTACGTTTGTATGGCATGCGAGTAAACTGAGCTGAGGTGAGCAGAATTTATAACGATTCTACAAAGTATTGTGCTGTCAAGCCTGATATGACTGATCTGAAAAGACCGTAGAAGATCCCAATCTGTGTACAGCAATATTGAAGCCTGATCACCTGCCAGTGCCATGCAATCCAGTCAGGCTGTAAGACATAGCGGGTTTATAATTTGAGCCTAGAGTGACATCATAACAACGTCTGGCTCGCAAGCTTTTACCCACCTTATTGCCATTGTTGTACATGGCCACCAGGCACAGCAGATGGTACATGTGCCCACACTTGCCAAGTTTGCCCACCAGCTCTGGCTTGATGCCTTTGTGCTGCAGGACGCCTTCATAGCCTGATGACATGACCAGCCTCTCCATGCAGATGGTACAGTCCTGGAATAGCCAACCAAAATGCTTCAGCTGCCATTTGACATGACTGTGTATTTATGAGACTTTCACACTTGGTTAGGACATCAAACGGTGACAAAGTGCATCTCTTGGCGGGCACAAAACTTTTAAATCTGTGTGTTTCTTTTTCTTACCTCATCTGGCACCACTTTAATCTTCTCTGTGTATCTTCGCACCACATCCTCTGGGTTTTTCCCTTGTCATAGAATAAAACATAAGAAAAATGAGATGACCATCAAAGAAAAGCCAAACTTGCCACATACTTACACCCACTTACCACAAGTAAATATGAAAAAAGGCGAGATGTACCACTGGATGGCATTTGCTTGTCTCTTGAACACAAGAGAATAACAGCTAGATCTTGATGGATGACAAACTTTCATCACTTTCAGCGGCCACTCTGGCCTAGGCGTGACTGCAGCTCCACTTTTTTTTTTTCTGATAAAAGAGTGCGAGTGTGCATGTGAATAGAATATACATGTCTGTGATGTAGAGGAGGAGGTCACCTTCAAACTAGCACATAACAACCAGCCATCCCCGCATTCTCTGATAATCCCTGTGTGCAACCAGGCTAGCATGGCTGAGAGCACACCCGCAGCTTACACCCCTAATACGCTTACAGGCAACCTCTTTTCCCCCGGAGCCTTTGTTTGTTCATTTGAGGGACAGCCAGTGAACAGAGGGAGGGAGAGCAGTGGAAAAGAGACAGACTGAGCAA
>NTHP01000004.1:4480329-4490804 GCA_003416845.1 Oplegnathus fasciatus | reverse complement strand
AAAAAAAATGTAAAGGTATAAAGGGTAGGGAAGACAGAGGAGGCAGAGAGCTGTGAAGAGAGGGAGGAGGGAAAACAGAAAAAAAAGGAGGAGAAAGACAGAAGAGACTCAATTATGCACTTTACGCTATTGCTATTTGATGGCTTCATTAACTGGATCAAACGCCTTTCTGACCCTTTTCTGTACAGACAGCAGAGCTGGATCTGCCCAGATCTCCCTGCACGAGAAAAACCACATCTCCATTCCCCACACAGCCCTCCAGCATCTCTGAGTTCACACTCTGTCTGCAGACTGCACATACAGGTTGCACATTTGGCTGCTGCCTCATTCCTGTGTGGTAACACACTTTAGAGGTCCATCATTTCCTAATAATTTCCTGGAAAGAACTGTGTAATTTGGCACTGATAATAGGGAAAAATTGAGACAATGTTCCAGTTTTTAGCCATGTTGGCGGCGTGGCTTTAGGGATGGCAATGTCGGTCTGTCATGTGCCATCGCAGTAATATTAAAGCCTCACAGAGACGCTAGCATGGGTGAGTTAAGTTAGTTGTGTTGAGTTCATCAGAAGTTGCATGAAAAAGCTGTTCTGTTTAACCCCCCATTTATTCATTAATTGTTAATGATTGGAAATGCTATTCTTCATATACGGTATGTTGAATTGAATGCATGCCTGTAGACGGGCTCTAGGTTATGCTGGCAATTAATTAGAATTGCAAGCGTACCCATTGAACATTGTCTTCATTTTCCCTATAATTATAATCCTTTGCAGGAACTTTACTATAAATTTACAGTCTCATATCACTTCCTTCCTAGTGAATGATAGGAAACTATGAAATCCGTCAGATAAAGTGTTGCTGCATCGTCTCCACACCATGATGGAGAGCTCTGAAGGGTTGAAGAGGACAACCACGGCGCAGGGATGGAAAGCCAACAGCCTCACTGATCAATTAGGACAAAGAGTCCCTTGGGAGGCCGGCGGTTTCCACGGCTTCCATCGACCAGCACTTATTCAAGCCCAAAGCCATCCAACTAAACACCACATTCCCTCTCAAACCGGCTCAGTACAACAGTCCCTTGTTAATTACTTTCCTTACAACGGCTCTCTGTCAATCTGCATGTAGTGTAACGTCTATAAAATTGTTACAGTAACACTTTCGCTGCATTTGCTCATAAATCTGAACCAGCAATCATCATTACATTTTATAGGAGCTTTTTGAATGATACAGGAAGGCTTTCCTAACTAATCACCAGCAACCTTGGGTGAGGTTAGATTTATTGTAACACCATTACGGAGCTTAAATGGGAGGCATTTAAATAATAATTATGGCCCCTTGATCACAACAAAAAACAGCTTTGGTTTTGTTTGCACGCTAAACAGACTTACAAACAGCTGATACGGAAACATCCTGCAAAGCTTGGCAGGACAGAGAAAGTCTGCTGACTATCAGTGGTTGGTCTGTTCCGCTCCTCAGTGCATTTCGAATGTATTCACCAACACACTATAAAAACACAATTGCAGAATTTCCACCTCTTTATTTTCGTATCATTTCCTCCTCTCCCCTCCTTCATTCCCTCCATCTCACCTCTCCTCAGGTGCTTCTTCTTGGTTTTGCGGCGCATGCCGTTGATCCCTGGCACAGGCTTCATGTCGCTCTTGTTGATGGGCGGCGGGTGCAGTATGGGCTTGGGGGCCCTAGTCAGGCAAACCGGCAGACCTGCAGCGCACATCAGGATACCTGTCATACCTGAAGAATATGTACAGCACACACACACATACACACACAGAAGAGTGGAAAAAGCACTGATTGTGAATGGCTTTCAAGATCAATAAGAGTAGACATCTGACTTTGACCATAAAAAAACGACTCTTTTTAGCTGTTCTCTAAGCAGATGCTATACAATGAATGTTGTCTAACCTGCAAGTGCTGGGTGCACTGGTCCAGATCCAGTCAGGTTCTTTACTGGGAGGGCAGGCACCCTACAAGAGGAAAAGAAAAAAAGGTTTTGGACTGATGTTTTGATGTTTTTAAGGTACTTCATGGCCAGAGAGAGTGACTTACTCACATCATACATTCATTCAGGGTCATACTACCACCTCTAGTGGCCATTTGGAGACACAGAGGGATACAGAAGACAGATTATTTAGAAACACTTATCTCCTCTGTGAGACGAGGGGTGCTTCATGTCACGGCAGTCCATCCTTGTTCTTTTTCTAAAACAAAATCTATATTTTTCACAGTTTTTTTAAATGGCCCTGTGACCTCTAAAATGGACAGTAAATTGTCCTGATTGTGCTCCACTGCCTGTTATGCCACAGCTGAAAAAAACTGAGAACAGCAGCTCGTTCTGCTCTGCATGCCACAAAAAACACTAAAGTTAAAATGTCACATGTGCTTCACCACAGAGACAGAGACAACTGCAATGGGATGAGACAGCTTGACTCATGTACAAAGCACTGCAGCAGAGCCTGATTCAGGATGACATTTGGAGGGGCTGGAGTTCGTGGCAAACACAGACGACAAAGACAGTTGACTTGCGCACTCTTCAAGATCTGTGGAGCAGAGCGGACAAAAGCGCTCGGGGCATTAATATGAGCATACAAGTCAGTGAGTCTCTTTTCAGAGGGCCGGAGCCTCAATTCAACCAGCATCCCACAGTGAGTTTCCTTTCCTCAGGTTAAAAGTAATCCTCAGTGTGACAAGCCGACTCAAGTAACAACTATCAAAGTAAGTTAACTCATGATGGGTTCATTAAAACTGCAATTACAATCAATATGTTGTTTTAAATCACACTGCAGTTCAGCTAAGAAGCAACAATAAAATCACACCACATGTGATTTGGATGTGAAACAGTTAAACAACCACAGAACATCAAGTCAAATCTCAGCTTCAGGATAGATGGGCCTCATTTACACCCCTGCCATTTCCTGCATCTTGAGCATCCAGATTAATAAAGCCACTATGTGTGGAATTTCTCGTGTTATTATAGCATCTTTCAAATTGTTCTGTAAATGAATTTATGTGACGCTTTCAGGGTTGGATTTCTGTTGATGTTTTAAATGAAATAGTTCTAATAAGCTCTGATGAACCCTCTGCACACCAGGAGCAGACCATAAACTCTTTATATACAGTCTATGGAGCAGGCAGACAAAGTTAGCGAGTAGCTAGTGAACATAGTGGAGCATTTAGCAGCTGAAGAGCCAGATATTTTTCTTAGGAATTGGTGGAGACCAAAAACAGAGCTAAAAGAGAGTTAATATTGGACTTATATTCGTCAGACGGCCTGAAACACGACTCCAAATGAGGGCTGTTGTCCCTTTTCATCTGGTAGACATGCTTAAAAAACACCTCAACATGGACATTAGCTAGCTAGTTGCACGCTCAGACTTTAGTTATTTGTCATTATATGATATCATTTTTGATGATCAAAAGTCAGCTATCTCGTGGATGTCCTTGTTAGTTATCTTATTTATTAACCACACACACACACACGCACAAACTACTGCACATATATTTCTTAATCTCTCTGCTCTTTGACCATGAAGCGGCTGAGGTCTTTGGCCCTGCAGCTCCCAGGCGTTTCACAAATCCGCATCAAGAGACTGCTTTGATATTAGCGAGAGCCTCTGTTCCTCTGCCAGGGGAAGCCCTTCAATAAGCTGAGTGCAATAACAAAAAAGGGACGCGAGGCCTGGCTGAGGCTGATGTGTCCTATTGCATCTCTGGTGGGGACTCAGACACAGTGTCTCACACCAGCAGACCAGACACCAGGATCAGCTGACTCCTGCTGACTGATGTGAGTCAATATAAATTAAAGCACAGTGATGTGCAGCTGTGATATACTAAACCTTATGACAGGATGTCGAACTCAGGGGTGTGAAACCATGACAGGTTTGACTTTGGCTTTTTATTTAGTTTTAAGCAAAGACTGCAGCGAGTGATTTCACACCTTCAACCGCGGCGGAGGAATTAACAGGTGAACTCACCTGCTGCAGTCGATGCTTGTAACAAAAACTAACCAGTCGATACTTCACGGAGCCCAGCTGCCCATGGCTCAGCGAAAGCACCAGTTTGAGTCAGTTATTCTGTCCATCTGGGAAATGAAGGCAGTGTTTGTTTTCACTGTGGAAGTGACAAAACACCTTATCAAATATCAAAAGCAAAAAGTGATCGGCTGAAGCAGAATCTGATACTCAATAAAAACAAATTAGGTGCTGCCCGGTGGGAGAGTTCCTCCTTCATTTAAAGATGCACTTAGGCCTAAATCAAATCAAAACACACAGAGAACAAGACGCCTCCCTTTATGAGTGCGTGTATAATTTAGGTTGTTCACAGAGAGCGCTGTGATCAAACAAATAATTTTCATTAGGAGAGGAAATGGAACAGCACGCCACGAGAGCCCTTAACACCGTCTCACTATGTGCTGTCTGCACGTTTTGCACAAACTACACACTCCTATAAGGATCTGTCAAGGATCCATAACATAACATTAATTAGGAACGCTTCTCATCTTTATTGCTCTCCAATTCTAGCAAGGATCCCACTATCAGCCTGTAGACTGTATTGCATAATAAATATGCAATGTTGATGAAACAGCTGCACACTGTGTGATTCCACAACCACCAAAAACACAATCAGCAGCAGCTACTGACGACTGCTAGACTGAAAGAAATGAGCTAATGCGCTTATCTACTCTGTGTTTATGGTTTAAACAGATAGATCCGCATCTTGCAAGCAATTTCCCATCGCGCTGTCTCTCATTATTTCTGCAAAGCTTCTGATTACCTATCTGCAGAAATGGTTCGTGCAACAAGGCTGCGCCCTTAACCAGCCAGCTCAACCTGTAGCCTGTGTGCAGCTGCCACCCTCCATCTCATTCTGCACGCTGCTAAGCTCTTTTCTCTTGACTTGTTTTCATAGAAATGTGCACCTCTGGAGGCACTGACCCTGTCTGTCCTGGCTGCGCCTCGAGCTCCGGGGTTTAAGACACATGCCACCTCCTCACACTCTGCTGACAATCCCTAATGCTACATGACTTGGAGGGTTTAACTCTGGCTTTAACTCATCCCTCCTGCTCCTTGTTCCTCTCCCTCTCTCACATCGTATTTGTCAAAAAACAAAAACAAAACACCATCATCAGTGCTTTAGAATCCATCGTCATTACTACTAATTTCTATGCTAAAAAAATCAAAGCATCCAATGATCCTGAACAATAGCCTGTGTTGGCTCGTGCTCAGGTCTTGAGAGCAATTATCCCTCATCATCACTGTAAACAACAGCAGACCTTTCGCCTTTCCACCACAACAATGCAGCTCCAGCACTCAAGTTTTGACAAGGCACATTCAGCGAACCAGACTGAACCTCGTCACCTCTGCATTTCTTTCGCCCTGCCAACTCTAATTTTTCTCTTCCTCCTGACCTGTGCTCACTTCTTTGCGCCCTCCTGTCCATCCTCTCTGCATGAAAAGTTGAGCCTGGCTGCACCCAAACCTTTGACAGAAGGACAGCAGCGCGTCATTCAAAAATACTGCTCAGGAATTCCCTGTGGCGGTACATCTAATGCTGTAATTTCTGACCTAAAACCAATGCAATTAAGTGATAAATCCAGCCCCTACATACCTAACCCATTAACACCACATTAATTATGGCCCCTGTCAGGTCAGGGCACAAGGGTCGCCGTCCCTCTCCCGACTCCTGCTCACTATCATCCTTCCTTTCCGGAGGGAATCTCCAGCCTGCCGTAAGGACTTAATCAGACTGAGAGCGATGTGACTCCCCAAATAGAGAGACCACATTAGGCCTAGTTAGGAAAGTGCTGACGGAGGACTAATATCTCCTCATCTGTTTATTATGCACCATAAAGACAGTGAGAGGGGGGTTGCAGGGAGAGAACTCAAAGAGTGCTTAATTGCATATTGATGTGGGTAGCGGGAGCCAGAGGCAAGCCCTACCCCCTGCTACACCGAGGGGGGGTTACAACGTGGTTAATGCACTTTACAATGCACCTGAAATGCCCCACGAATAAAGAATAATGACACCAAGAATTCCCAAATTGCATCAGTTTGGTCCAGATGAGCTCTCATGATTTATTCATTAATTTCAATATTAATTTTGATCTTACAGTGAGCGCCAGAGCAGAGCGGTGCAGCAGCCCACAGAGGGATACTGATCTCTGCACTCGACACACAGCCCTCCAGTCAAACCTCAGACGAGCAGTCTTAACACAAGGAGAACGTTGCTGGTAAACACACGCACACATTTATTCCTGTTGTCCGAAGAAGACCCGACTTCTTCTTCCTACCTCTCATCTTTCAACCCGCCCACATGCATTTAGGCTTTGCAGAGAAAGCAACACTATACGGTAATTCTGTCTGAAAACACGCAGCGCAGACCTTAAGTCAGTTAAATGCCAGTGTGCACGAGGGAAGTGCACAAGAGGAAGTGGTTTGACTGACAGAGAAGCCCTGAAAAAAATCCCCAGAGATCTTGTGAAATTCTTCCTCTGTTCATTCCACCTCAAAATATGTCTCTTTATCTTTTAAACAGACGGATGATTCAATATTATCACTTCTCATCACTCCATGTAATCATATCATGATAGGAAATCTCATATCGAGAGACTATGGTTCACTTTCCATTTCATCAAAATACGTCACACTTATATTTACAAGTAAATATTTACATGTACTTGTACTGTTTATTTATTATTTTTATATATATAGCGCCTCTGCAGCACATATTCAAGTTAAACACTATGCAAGCAACATTTTACTTTAGCCCCCTCTATATGAACAGATAATGAATGAAAATATAGTAAAACACACTTGTGATAACATAAAATATGTCTTCGTATGAGAAAGTTATCATGTAATTTTGAATTATTTCATGAATAACATGAAATATAAATCAAGACAATGTCATGATCATTTTTAATATCACAATTTTTCCACTTTCATGTGGAGTTGAAACAAACTTAACTGATTAGTAGATCGACAGACAAATAATCAGCAACTATTTTGATAATTTTTTGATCAGAAATTTCTTTGGTTTTAGTTCTTATATGTGAGAATGTGCTGCTTTTCTCTGTTTCATATCATATCAAACTAAATATCTTTGCGATATTTTTAACGAGTTTTTGCAAGTTTGTAGACCAAACGATTCATCCAATGAATCAAGAAAATAATGGGCAGGTTAATCAATAATGACAATAATCTTTAGTGCAGCCCTACTTTTGTGTTTTACAGTAAGGTAAAGAGTAAGTAGGAAACATGGCCCTTTCACAGTGTGAACAGTGTGTGAGCTCAATAATTCAAAAAAATCTATAGCAGCCTGCATCTGTCGGTACCACACATGACCTTGTTTCACAAGCCACAGGTCTTCAGTTAATAGCAGGCTACGTGTAAAGGCAGGTGGTGATATAGTGGGCTGTGTCAACCCGGTAATAAGATAAACTGATGTGTTTACACAAACCAGCAGATGGTGCCACTTCTAATATTTGTGCATGTGAGACGGATGCATGAAGCAACACAACTCCCCCCACCATTTATAGCTCACAACCAGTGGCTTCTTGAGACGATAAAAAAATCAATATTCGAGCTGCAGACTTCATCATCAATGATACGCGGGTCATAAAAACACATACTGTGCTGCTTATGCAAAGATGAAATCAATCATACGCAGGAGTATTTTTTGAAATCGTAAAGTATTTATGTATTAATACAGTAGAAATAGACTCGTGATCAGATAGAGTACGGTTGTTTGTGTATGTACAGCAGCAATATAAACTCATGTAAATAAGCCACCGCGTGCCAAATACGTTCCTTGCACCCAACACCAGTTATATTAGGGTGTGGGCGTGTGAAAAACAGATCTGATGTTTTACATTCTGTGTGGGTTCCTCTGTTATCTGTCTGTAGCACGCTTGTTGGAATTTACGAGGGAGTTCACATTTCGCTGCGTGTGTGTGTGTGTGAGCTCTCATGTCCTGCTGTGTGTATGTTAACCACACTCATCCTGTATGTCGAGCCACTCGCCTGGGAACCGACGCACTCCGCCTCACCCCCGGTCTCTTCCTCTCTCTCGCTCTTGCTCTCTCCGTCTCCGCAAAAACTCTTTGTGCTGCAAGGTGAAAAAGTCACATTTCATCCGCGACTCCACGCGCACCTGAGCTTTCACTGAATTCTTAAAATACAGAGGACGCGTCCCCGAGTGGGTCATCCAGTCATCCAGTGCTAGCTTTCTCTATCACACACACTTTTGCACAGAGACACATCATCCCTTCTCGCTGTACGAAACAAGGTCATGGCCTGCTATGACGAGCACAAACCCTATACATTTCCTTTCAGTGACAGAGAATTAGGCCACAGAAAGTGAAAGCATGTGTGCCTGGGTGAAGGACGGTATTATTCAAACATGCAGTAAGTGTGTCTCTCCCCATGAGCGGCGAGAACAAAATGGAATCAAATTAGATCAGGAGAGGGTTTATTTTAGTAAAAGAAAGCAGGATAGGGGACTGAAGTATCGGTTACAACGCTAGACACACTTCTTTTCCTCGGCTCCTTTCGCTGAATCGCTCAGAGGTCAGAGCGCTCTGCTGAAGCTCCCATTTTTCCTTGATCCATTATTCATTCTTCCCCAGTGGAGCTCTGCCTCCATGGCAAATAGGTTTCCACAGCTACACCCGAGACTGCTTCACATGTCCGACCGCACACACACACCATAAAAACAAAGATACAGTTACACACACACAGATCCAGATACTCCACGTACGACGTCACACCTCAACAATCACAGCGTGGTTTGATAGTAACAAATGAGTTCAAAACAGAAGCAACAGAATGATCCAGAAGAGCTGCAGCATTTCATGCCTATTGGGGCCAACGTAAGCTCATTATGGAGCAGTAACCATGGCAAACACACATATGAAAGAGAAGGGTTCTTCCTCAGTTAAGTCGGGCAAAGGAGAATCAGCTGGACCCGAGGCTTTTTCTGCACATTCACTGATCAGCACGTTAATGAGAGTAGTCATAAATGAGCAGAGAGAGAGAGAGAGAGAGAGAGAGAGAGAGAGAGAGAGGTAGAGAAAGACAGAAAATGTACAACACACCAGACACATGCAGGCTGAAGCTTTGTGAAGCAGACAAGCAGAAACGGAGATTGTCTCTTGGCTTTTTATATCCTCCCATTGCCTTAGCTGAACTGTAAATTCAACCGAATCTGAGCATTATACCCGTGCTATAACAAGTAACAGGCTACTGCAGACTCCAGAAAATCCAAATTAGAAAATGAGGGGAATGAATGATTGTGTTTGCAAACATCATTACCCTGGTGGGATGGCTCCTCTGGCAGTGCCCATGGAAATGCGCTGGGTGCCCGGGCGGTTCAGGTTGTTCTGTCCGTTGATGGTGAGAGCGTGGTGGCCATGGGCGGATGAAAGAGATGGCATCACGGGGGAACAGGGGAAGTTGGCAGTGGACAGTGGCAACTGCACCTGTTCAGCTTTGGCTTGCCCACCTCCCACACTTATGTTATTGTTGTTGGTGCCGGAGGAGGTGGATGTTGGGGACCAGAGGGAGGTCCCAGCAAAGGTGTTGCTCTGCCGCACCACAGTGAGGGTTCCTGCAGCGCTTGGGTTGCCCGCTGTTGCTCCGTAGAGCTTACGCCGCTGAGAGGCCAGAATAGCATTAGAGGCGGCTCTCGTACTGTTGACCAGGATGCACTGCTGGCAGGAGCAGGGCTGGCCGGAGCTGGCTCCCACAGGCCAGGACTGTGACTTGGGGATGGAACCCATGATGAGCGGGTAGGCCAGGTCCATGCGTCTCCGCAGGCGTCGCTTGCGCTGGCTCTGCCTGTTGGTCTGAGACATGCTGTTGAAGTCGATGAGGTAGCAGAAGCCCAGAGAGGTCAGGTCAAGCCAGGGGTGCTGCTTCTCGTAGGCGTTCTGGATGGTCACACAGATCTCCATGTCATACGGCGTCCACGAGCCGTTGTCGTTCTCCCACTCCCACACCACGCCCTTCCCCGGGGCAGACGACGGCTCGTAGAAGTTCCTCTGCACTGGTCTCATGGTGCCTGAAAGCAAAGGACAGAGAAGGAACATGAGGATAATCACTCTGATTCTGTCTGCGACAGCATATATGCAGCTAAATCCACCTGTGTGCCTTATGTTGGCTTTCCAAATTACATTGACAGGTGTAAACCATTTGTTATGGTCAGCTTCTAACTATGCATGTCCAGGTGAGCAGGACACTCAAAGGAGTGGAGAAAGTAAAAGATCACTAATGATAAATGTGCAAAAGAAGAGACGAAGTGCAAATTGTCTATGTTCTGAGTCTTTGACACCTCTACAGATTCAAGTCCATTAACTGATTTGTTCACAGAAAACGATTCTTATTTTGAAAGCTGTTTAAATGTTTCAGTCATTAAAAGCGTAATGCAGCAATTTAGTCAGTTATTTCCATAACGTTGGGGGACTCG
>NTHP01000004.1:4447503-4468476 GCA_003416845.1 Oplegnathus fasciatus | reverse complement strand
ACACACACACACACACACACAAACCTGCAGCCTTGGCTACACATGACACAGGCCAGCACTGCCAAGGAGCAGTGTCAGGGTTACAGTTTCTTGTTAGCAGAGAGGAGTCACTTTCACACATGGAAAACAAAATCCTGCTATGTTAACTTTTCCAGCAACGACAGGCTTACAGCTTGTTTGGTCGATGCAGCTTTTGACAACATTTCAACGTTTCCTTCGGAGGTATGACATTTGATAATTTTCTGGGATTTTTGCCTGCTTATCCCCCGTGCACCACAGAGGCTTTTTTAAATTTTATCGCAACATTTCTTCCCATCCCTGACAGCTGCCAACTGATGACTTCTCATGCCTGGGTGCTACAGAGCTTTTTTATTCTGGCCTCAGTCCAATGTGAACACAGTGCTGCCAAGTAATACCGCACAACATATTAAAAAACTAAATGGAAAAAAAGCCTTTATCGAATGCAAAAAATTCAAACATCAGGTGCCTGTAACATGCACCACATCCAGAATTTGTATCAAACATCCAAAACTAATATTTTTTACAAAAAAAACAACTATAAATCATTAAAAAAATTTGGAGGGAAAACCCAACTCAATAAAGATTTTACTGCACATTCTTCACCCTGACAGAAATCATTACATGGTGTACAAAAGTAATAACTTGATTTAGCTATGATTTTACGACCACACTTGTATTACACATTACAGTGAGAAGAATTCAGTTGATACAAGTCATATGAAGCTATGAGACTGAAGTTTCTATCAGTGGTTTATGAAGCGCCCATTCTACAGACTTACTAAACATTTAATTTTAAATGCGTACAAGCTCTTATCTGATAAGAAGTGATTGTCAGTGATTGGATGGTTTTCATTTTGACGTCATTTTCAATTTCTATTTGAATTTTAGGTTTAGTTTTTACCTTCCAGAGCAAGAGATGATTGTTAATGAGGGTCTAAAAAGTCATTTTACAGTACAGGAACGCCGCATCTATATTCAATGCTGACTGAAAATAACCAATATTCTAGCTGAAATATGTTTTTTTTTTTAATTCTGCAAAAAAATGAAACTTTTCCCAGATTTTTTTAATATTTAGTTTTACCTCTGCAAGTAGACAGCATAGTTTTGTTTAGTTTGCTTTACCTTTCTACAAAGCTAGATGATGAAACTGCTGATTTTGAAAAAAATATATAAAAGCTTTGTCTCTTTTAATACCCAACAACAGATCACTGCTCTGTACATCAGTTTGATTCTTTTATACAGTAGTTTGTGATTTATTTATATATTTGCCATGTCATGACATATATCAACATCGGAAAGTATACAATATTGATATAAATATATTGTATTGTGACATTAATGTGATATCAATATTAATATTGTGGTGTTTGTCAATGACTCCAAACACATCACTTAGCCCTACAGCTGACCTTGTTCCTCCCTCCATTTAATACAAGAGAAAGTGTGACACACACACACACACACACACACACACACACACACACGTACAAACCCACGGCCCAACATGGTGCAGCATTCATCTGTGACAACACGATATTTCATGTCAGCCGTCACACAGCGGCAGACTGTACATCAGTGAAACCATTTTGCCTGCTCAGCGGAAAGCTGATTGATGGGCGTACCACGTCAGAGGAGACTTTGAGGAATGGCTCACGCAGTTCTCCATCAGATGACCTCTGCCGCACTGTACATGCAACACTAACTGCTACATGACTGGATCAAGAATGGATCACAGTCCATGAGGTGTACGTATGTATACTGCGCCGTCACCGAACTTAGAAAACAACGGCAGCAGAAGGTCAGACTCCAGAAAGAGGAAGTGTTCCACATGAACGCCTCATCTCTTATTGTGTGGTGAGCATTTCAGACGTCATACGTTTCTTGACTCACTTCCTAAAAACCTGTGGGTAGTTGTGTGGATATTATATACTTATCTTACACAAAATATGTGGATCGGATCCTACAGAATCTTCTGAAAAAGGGCCACTGCTGGCTGCAATGTATACCCAGAAATATACAAACAGTGGTGGAGGAAGTATCAGTAGTACTAGTACCGCACTGTGTATTACTGTACTTAGTTACCTTCTACCACTGACAAACAAGAACACTACCTTCTAATAAATTACATCATAACATCAAGGCTGCTCGTGGGAAGCACCAAGAGGGGAAAAAAACTGCTCAGAATATTACATTTGACAAATAAAGGCAGTCTGACTCATTGAGATGAACAGCACGCAGTAAATGAGTTTGCTGAGACCAGCTTTTATAACCCACTTCATGGCTGTCAGACACAGTCAGGTCTTATCAGAGGAAACGTCTGGCTACATTACAGCGCATTGTCACCGCGCCAGACTACACTGGTCAGCTTTGATCAGCAGTAAAGTGGACATGGTGTGAGAGAGGTCAGGGGGCACCAGACCACCCTGCGGGGAGAGAAAGGTTTTATCCATATATTGTAATGGATTTACCAAACACAACTTCTCCTTAACTACGTTCTACTTTCCCAAGGAGTTTTTATTATTAGGCCCAGATCTTTTCCCTGCTGAATCACAAGTGTAATCACATCTCCTCTGTGTTCATACTACAAAATTAATGGAGAGGTTTTTTTTTTTTAGTATTAATAGCTCATCTTAATAGCTCAATTATTTTTACTGCTGTATTTGTGTGATGTATACTTTTCCTAAATTTGACTATTAAGTCTATTAAGAGGAACAAGGGGATATTCAGGGAACCGACTCGTGCTTGATGAGGCTAAATGTCAGGGGCTGGAATGAAATCAGGGTCACGTCCTCGTTGGAAAGTTGCTGTTGGATCGCTAAAAGCTTTTATCGAGCTTAAAGCCCGAACATGAGTCCGATGGGCTTTATCAAAGCCTACAGAGGTGTAACGGCGGTACATTGACTTTGAGGGTCAAAGCCTGTGGAGAAACTCATTTCACAAATCCACTTCAGTTCTGCTGCGGTGAAGCAGGAGGAACAGAAAGCTGCTGAGATATGAATGATATTGTTCTGGGAAAATGTGCATTGAAGGTAGAGCTCTACTTTTAGCCACTCTGAGGTCGTATCATAATGAAAGGTTGTTTACAGTGTAGTATCAGTTCAAGCAGATGACTTCATGCTCTCGAGGCTCCGATAGCTGCAAGGAACATACATAATTTATATGGAACTATGATGAATAAATCATTTATGATTTTATGGGAAGGCTTAATTACTCTAGAACAGATGAGGGTCAACTTTGAAATTCAATTTATGTTGCGCTCACAAGAGGGTGGGTGGGGTGGGCTTAAAGTGGTACACCACCCAAAACACACCGTTTTTCATCTCATGCTAAGGCGCTGTATTTAGCTGTATTTTGGCAAAATGATCCTCGTTTGGAACATATTGATCATAGAACTGGAAAGCAGAGAAGCAGATTATGCTGCAGTAGTAGTATTTTTGTTTATTTGTGTTACTTTTTGTCTGCGGTGTTAAATATGGTCACTGTTGGAATCCACTGTAACTGGCACAAATTCTAGCTGACCACAGGACGAAGCTACAAACCCAACACCCACTTTTCAAGCCCACCAGACAGGAGTGTTTGATACTTAAAAGCTTGTGAATCACTAAAATGTGTTCAGCTTATTGTTACTTCGCTCGGATGTTTCAGCTTCACTGTGCAGAATGATGTGTGTGTAGAGTTTGGTTGTTTTCACATTCACCTGCTGAAGGAGGAAAAGTTTCACCTAAATCTGAGTTTAACAAGTTTAACATTAAGCAACTTGATGTGGAAACCTCCAGTGCACGTACACTGAGAATTGACTTTTCAATGAAGTAGGAGACACCTTGTGTCTGTTAAACTTTTTGAAATGAAAATATTTGCATACTCATAGATTCTGGATTTTTCAATGAGGGAGAAGGAGTAGATGTAGTTTTAAGACTTTTTAACTTAATTGAACCTTTCAGACACAAAGTACAATTCTAAGCAGTCTTTTTTTTTTTTTTATCTCTGGAGAGGATCTTTTTGAAAGAGTTTGTGCAAAACCCCAGAGCCTTTTTAAATCCCTCTTTGTTTATCGCTTACTGCATTATATGTGACATTTTTCCGGGGCTGCTAGTTCTCACATATTGAGTGCAATTCTCTCCGAAAAGGGCTCCAATTATTTGCATTTAGGCAACACTTCAGTTTCTCACCTTTTGAAAAGCCGACAGCAGAGTTAATATTCTAGTTAATATTTTGAGACACTGTAGTCTGCATCTGATCTGACTGTCCACCTGCTCTCACATGACAGCGGTGGAGCTGTGAGACAAAACAAAATAGCAACTGAGGACCACAGACTCTGGTGAAGACATAAACTGTCCTTCCTGCCTTTTTCTTTGCTTGCTACTTACCCCCACTAGCTTTCAAGCTTTTATTGAGATGTAGCACATGCCCTCACATGCACCTAGCAAAGTTTGTATTACTGTGGTGTTGCTGCCTTTACTTTCCTTTGCCTAAAATGAAAAACTGAAACTAACTACTGTTTTGTACCAAGTGCTTCACTGTTGAGCAGCGGCTTACCGAGGTATCTGAGGACTCCAATGGTGACTGGGCCACTGATGAAGTCTTTTCTGACGTGTTGGTGGGCAGGTAACTTTATTTACCTCATGGTTAAGTAGTTTGCTCCATAGTGTGCTTTATGGATCTCTGTTGCCATGACTGCATGACTAGTGCATTTATTTATTACTTGATGACTGCAAGGCTCCGGGAAGGCCACACATTTTCCAACATAATTGATTTTATCTCATTCTAAGCTTTTTTGTTGTCTTTTTTTCACAATCTGAAGGACAAAGATGAAAATAACAATTTGTAGCATCAGATCTGTCAGATTTTCTTTGTTTTTTAATATCAGCAAAAATATTCTTATGCTTCAGCTCGTGCTTTATATTTTCTTTTTCTCTTACAATTTTTTTTCTGGAATAATGAATCTGCTCCAAGTATCAAGTTCCCTGATGAAAATATCACTGGTAAGTGTGACTTTTTTTTTTTTATTAATTGGTTCAGACTTCCATGTGAGGTAGGAAATAACCAGCCTTAAACAGAACACATTTCAACCCCAAAAAGATATTGTTGTAGTGACTTTCATTCCCTTTCGTATTGGCAAATTTCTCCCTGACTGAATGCATCCATACAAGAGGACAGAACAGAGTAGAAGCAATTACCATTGAAGTCTGATAAAAATTCACCTTGAGGCACCAGTGATATAAATCCTTAGAGAGTTTGCAAGCTCTCATTAAAAATGAAATGTCAGGAAAAAAAGTGATAGTGTGTGAGCAGCTGCTTCGAGGAGCAACAGTGGAGGTTGGAGGGGTCTCAGCCAGGAGCACCTGGCAAATATTATTCACCTCACAGGCTACCGCAGGATGTGCCTCACACACTGACCAGTCACAGGACTTGGACTCTCACCAGGAACCATGATTTAGAAGCACTTACAGGTGACACAGAGAAAGGAGGGGAGGAGAGGAGGGTAAGAGAGAGAGAGACTCACATTGATATTCAGCTGAGTGCCCCGGGGCTGCAAACAATCAAAATAAGTGATTGTTGTTGTATGGCTGAAAAGTAGGAGTGTGAGGGAATGTGAACCTGTTATGTGCATGCGTGTGCTCGTCCCACGCCTTGTCGCAGTAATTCCTCCTCTCATTTCCAGCAGGCCGAACAGCCGGCGACTGCACATTCAGAACGCAACAAAAACTCGAGAGCGAACAACTGCAACCAACCATGAGCATTACTACATGTCCTGGATATTGCTGCAACACTATCAGCACTACAGCTGCGGTTAGTATTGGACCATTTACTGAATTACAGTACAGTTCACATTAGGGCTGCGACTGACGATTATATTCATTATTAGCAATTATTCTTTTGATTAATGAGTAAAACTTTAAAATGTCAGAAAACAATGGAAAATGCCAATTACAAGCCCTCCTCAAACGGTTTGTTTTGTGCGACTAACAGTCCAAAATCTTCACATTTGAGAAGCTGGAACCAGTGAATGTCTGGCAGTTTTGCTTATATAACTTGAAAATTACTTTTTTAGATTTAAAAACTGCGATTTAAAATTGTTGTTGATAAGATTTTTAATCCTTTCAACACTAACTGATACGAGGAAACTACAAGCGTCTACAGCCATGCTGGCGGCTGCACTTAGGCGGTGCTTTAAGCTAAAGGCTAACGTCAGGTATAATCTTTAGCATGTTCACCATCTTGGTGTTCGCATGCTAACATTTTCTAATAAGCACTGAATACAAAGTACAGCTGAGGCTGATGGGAATGAGTGCTGTAGGTACTTAGTCATACATTTTGGCCTGATAATGGCGTTAGTAAAAGTTTCTCTAACGTTAGCATGCTCAAGTAGCCCTTCAAGCTGGAAATTTCCTTCCCTATCCCATTTCGATGTGTTTTGTGTGTGTAATATGTTCATTTTAAATTGCCCTAAGTGTAATAAATAAAGTTGTATTGTACCCGGAGAGCATAGCAAGTGCCTTGGTTGTTGATGCAGAGTGTTTGAGCAGTGGGCTCATGGCAGAGATGTGACTCCTGCCTGTGTCTTCAGCCT
Source organism: Oplegnathus fasciatus (assembly GCA_003416845.1). Lineage (NCBI taxonomy): Eukaryota > Metazoa > Chordata > Actinopteri > Centrarchiformes > Oplegnathidae > Oplegnathus > Oplegnathus fasciatus. The sequence continues at coordinate 4,461,884 of NTHP01000004.1, read as the reverse complement.
TTAGGAAGATCTCTTTTGGCCATTACAGTGGCTTACACTGGAACAATGATGACAGTCTTTACCACTAAGATGCTTTTGAGAAAGCCTTCCCAGTTTCGGCTTTAGCGATTTGTCGTGCTGCCACCGCGCCAAAGTGGGCTAAGGGTGCATTTTTTTGTGTGAAGTGAGCGAAAACGCTGAGACCAAAACAAAAAAGTCCCACACTGTGTTTCTGCGTTCACCGAGACTGATCAAGGCAGCTCTGAGCTTGGCTCACTGCAATCGCTGGCAGCTCGAGTTGCGTCAGTGCAGCTCTGGTCTCAGTCAAACGATGCTTTCTGTAAATGTTAGACCACACACTCCTGTAGATCAAAGATTCAACATTTGTTACAGCAAGAACACTGTGTCTCTTTTCAGTATGACAGCTACCTAACATCTGCTTTGTATACTGAAGAGCCAGTGTGCTATAAAGCTATGTAAAGTCATTTTTTTTTCAACACGACAGATGGGTCAACATATGACATTTCGTAACAACTCTGTTGACTCCAGCGGCATTTTTCTGGATGGAATTGTTTTTTTCCCAGTAAACTCATTAGTGGGAGGACACTTTGAGGATTTCAACACCCTAGATAGGAAGAGACGTTTCAGCAAGAGATCTGTCAATAAATGTAACCAGGAGATGGACGATAGTTTACCCAAACTGTTTAGAGATGATGCCTCATTCCTATTCTGGCAGCAGCCGGCTGATGGGCTGAGGCAGACGACAGCCTACGATCTGAGTGACCTCCCAGGCCGGCCTGATAAGCAAGAGCCGCAGAGAGCAGCTTTAAAGCCTGCTTCCCTGATAAAAGAGTAAGATATCCACTTTAGAAGTTAAAAGTGGTGACTCGCTGGATTAGAAGTTAAAGGGAGATGCGGGGAGACGCTTCTGCTACAGATGCCAGAGGCTGCACAGAGGCTGCACAGCCTGCTCATCACTGTAACGCAATAAGGATGTGGACAGAGCAGACCAAAGCACTACAACCCTGGGAACAAGGTCGCTCTTAAGAGGGAACAGCAGCCGGTCTGATGCTTTACAAGGATTAAACAAACTATTTCATAGGTGTAGTGCTGAAATGATTATTGGATTAATGAATGCACAGAAAATTAATTAACAAAAATTTTGATAATCCAGTCATTTATCAAGAAAAATGGCCAAACGTTTGCTCTTCATACTGTGAGGATCTGCTACTTTTGTCTGTTTCATATATTGTAAACTGAACATTTTTAGACTTTTGTTGGGACAAAACAAGTAATTTGAAGACGTCAACTTTGAATTTTTGAAAACAAAATGAAATTTACTTTTAGTTGCAGCCCTAAACAAGTAAAAGTATACTTGTGTTATTTTGCTGCTGCTTGCTTTTTAGCTCGAGATATTTTACTCATTGTTTGAGTCAAAGAACCATCTTGTGTCTGGTTTCTTGTGTTGGCTGCTGGTCAGACCCTATAAATGACTTTAGGCTCTGGTAGCTTGTGACAGGCATCTGCGTCTGTTCGCTCCATTCTGTAAACCAAATATTTAGATAACTGACAAAAATACGGCCGGATTAATTCTTCATTAAAATAAGACCACCTTGAGGCCCCCGCATGGGAGACTTCACAGCGACGAGACAAAAGCTGCATGCGTGCGAGAGCGAACGAGCAGGGGAATGTGCACAGCTGAGGGTCTTTTCGGTGTTATTATCCCTCCCTCCACCCTGCCTGTCACTTTCCATCAGGAAAACGCTCCACCTCTCCCTCTGTTCCTCTTCTCTCCTCACCTCTGTCAACCCCCCCTCCCCCTCCTCTCCTCTCTCCACAGCTCCAATCCCTTTCCTGCCGACATCCAAGTGGAATTCAGCCAGCTGGTTGGGGCTATAATGGACCCCTGTGTACAGTGACACCTTAGCACTGCCTTGGCTAAGCACCATTTTGATTCTGTTAAAGACCCTCACTGACTAATTACCCTGATTATAAAAAGCTCTAAGAGAAAAAGAATTTGGTCATTATGTCATGTCTGTTTATCTTTAGTCCACACGACTGAGAGTGTGGTCGGGAGGTGACTTGCTGGGTATCTGCAGAGCATCATGTACAGCATATATGGTCCTTCTTTGGATCTACAGTTTGTATTATCAAAACAGCAGTGCTGTGGTGTCTAAGCCATAAAATAACACAAGTGTCAGCCAACTTAACAGTGCTGCTGATTTGTGCCCATCTGCTCCACTTGTAGACACATTCAAATATTAAAAGCAGCCTGGTTCTTCCTCGTTTCTATTCTCACTTGTTTCTTCTTCTTCTAAATGTACAGTTTAGAGCCTTTGGGCTCCGCTCTTCGCTCATTCTGCTTTCTTCTGACGCAAGTGGGATTTCACAGTCAGAGCTGATGCATACAGCACCTGACCTTTAGCACGCACATAACGGGAATCCTTTTTACAGCTTCCTCCCACAGACCACCAAAACAGTTCCCACACACATTTACTACATACTAAACTACGTTAAGGGAAAAAAAAAACCTAAAGCAATCTGCAGCATTACATATGCTCTGCAAGTTTACAGGCCGTATCCGGACCACAACCACAGCTTCTGTTGTTTGTCAGCTTAACACAAAACAGACATGAGAACATGACCATCTCTTTCTTCATCCTCTGGCGTTTTTCGCCGTAATTCATTTAAGTCAGGGAGGGTTGTTAGCCGAGGGAAATAGGCCAGAGGAGAGGAGGTTCTCACGCCTGTGGAACCAAAACAAACAAAGCCCCGCTCCGGCAACACAGCAGCCGACAGCCGCTGATAGGGGTTATCTCTGCAGTCACACATGGGCCATCTCACAACAGTGAGCACCCGAGCAACTGTAATGGCCCCCACAACTCCAGGAACACAAACAGAACAGACTCACGCACAGAAAATGCACATTACATGCTGTCTCTTCGACTTGAAAGTTGAACTGAAATTCTGTTTTTGTGTAAGGAAATGTAAACTATGATGATACTGCAGCTATGGTGCGCATTCTTTCCCCCATTTTTCAAGAGAGGATGAAACAGTTTTCGGACATATTTGTGAAAAAAGCGTCTAAGCTTTGAGCCTCTGGGTGGGTGTTTCCCTTCATCTGCAGGCCAGTGTTGCTAGGAGACACGCAGTAAACTCCTGCGGTGCGCTACAACACGTCATAGCCCTGTATAGCCTACAAACAGCGAAACAAGACATTGGCTACCAACCACTAACAATTTAAAACAGATTTTGTGGGACACCAAGGGGCAGTAGAAACAAGCTCCTGACATATTATTACCTTTTAAGTTGATATGTTGAACTATGTTGAACGGAGGAACATCAGCAGTTATATGGAGTTGTGTTTGTGTCCACCTGACGAATGTAAGTCCAATATTTACTCTCCTTATAGCTCTGTTTTGCTCTCCACCAACTCCTCAGGGAAATGTGCTTGGTGCTCCACTATGTTCACTTGCTAGTCGCTAACCGGATCTGTTTGCTGTTTGGTGCTGGGCATGGTAGCGTACAGTTTTTAGAGCTTTTTTAATGAAAGCATCATATCGTTAAGCTTGCAAGCTATGCTTTGGAAATGGAAGCTATTTAGTCTAGCCTGTGAACATTAGCAATGATTCCCACGGGACGTTTAGTGTAGGAGCTGCTGATGGCCGATGGAGTCAGGGAGTAACATCGGTCAAATAAAAGATTTTTATCAATCCAGTAAGTAATATATTTATGTTCACGTTACCTTGTAAGTAAATGTCATTTGTCTTCTGCTGTCTTGTGTCTTTTGACCTTTTTACTATGCTTTAATGACTACTTGCTATAAAGTAAACTTCGCTTGCAGTAATACGATTATAGCGCCACAACAGTAACCAACAGGATCTGTCCACTTTTAAAAATAATTCAAAAATTTTGAATGGTGCTGATGTTACATCTACGATTTAGCAATCATCACTGATTTAGCTATCCCTCATGGATGCACACTCGCTGGCCTCTCTGCTTTGGGCCCCCTCTCCATCATAAGAGAAAATATAGAAGAGGTAAATGCTTAAAAGCCAGGCAGCAGAAGCAATAGCTGCAGTGTGAAATCCATCAGACAGGCCACAAGTGTTGGTATATGATGGAGATGGCAGATAAGCCCATGTGTTTTGCTATGGGAGTGGGTGTAGTGAAAGGGGATCAGTCCACAGCAGTGTTTAGAGGTTCAAAAGCCCCTCAGGGGAGGAGAACGGATCGATCCTCCTTGGCCGGGAGCCAATCCTCTCCCTGCCTTCAGCCAGATATTCATCCACACTATATATAAGCCTCTAAGCCTTCAGTCATACTGTATATACAAAGCACTGGGGTACATGGTTTTTACCAGACTGGTGTTCTTCACCAGTAGTTGTATTAGGAACTCCATGCCCTCTGTGGAGAGCAGCCTAAACACATCTGTATTTAGTTGGCATGCAGAAACAGAGAGGGGCCCTGCCGCATCGTCTGTGGTGTGTGTGTTGTCGTCATGATGCTCTGATTAGAGGGAGCCATGGAGATAAACTATAGCTGCTGTCTCATTAGTCGGAATAACTCTGCCTGGTTCCCACCCACAGGAGCTCCTCCCAAACCCACGGGAGAGCAGGGCACCCCCACACAGCCTGCAGGGACGGGACACAACACCACAGCTGCCACAGCTGGTAAAGTGCACCATCACACACACGTCAGCAAACTCACACATGTACCACAAGGACGCATACACACACACACACACACACACAGGGGACACAAAGCACACTCAACCCTCTTTCTAGCTCTTGCCAAAAAACAGCCTCAGAGGACGAGATCACTGGCTCCGCGACAAAATGGGCTTTCCCCGCAGGGACACTCCATAAGCCTGCAACAGAGCAAGTGGCTGCGGGTCACCTGCTGAGCTACAAATATAGCAAACATCCGATGTGAAACAGATGCATCACAATCCACATTAAAACAAGCTCACTGAGGCTCTTTGTGCAAACAGCAGTGCAACAACATCACTACAGCCTGGAAGCTAGGCCTCATGGGGGCTTGGATCGATGGCTGTGGCCTGGCAGCGGTTTGCCCATGTTTGGGGACAGGGACAGAGTGTGCAGAAGAGGAGGAAAGAGGAGGGAGAGGAGGCAGCAGGCGTCCGGGCCGCTGTCCGTCAGGCCCTGCTGTGACAGGTTTATCCCAGCCGAGGTGGAAGGTAACACACCGAACGGCACAATGAGGACCGATAAACGTCAGGCCTAGCCCCTGCGCCGTGGTAATGGCAGACAAAGGACTCATTGGCTCATCTCGCAGCCAGTCAACCCCAGACACATGTGCTGCTATGTGTTATATTCTATCAGAGGGGATAACACCAGCTATCCAGCCAGGCAGCTCCTTATACTACAACCCTCCTCACAGTCATGCAGAAATACTGCCGCTCTAATATTCAGCATTTCAAACATTAAAGAATAACACTTTCTTCATAAAGCGTAGAAAAACGCTAATATATCAAGTGCTATATATACTATATGCTGTATATCGCCAATACATGAAGTGCTTATTCAGTATATATACTTTTCATATGGGGCTCCAGGCCTTTTTCATGCCTTCGACAGGCTTCACACCTGCTTTTGATTTCTTTATGTAGCTCTTCTGTTATATATACATATTGTAGGGACCAAATAATACATAATACTTGTCTTGTGTTAACATGTTGTTATTTTTCTGATAATGTAATAATTAAAATGTACTGAAATGTTCCTCCAAATGAGTCAACACAGTGTGTAATAAAACCTGTTTCCTGTATGTAACAACAGCTGTGTTATATGTGATGTCAGAGCAAGATAATGACATGTTATTTTTCCATAAAAAAACATCAGTTAAAAACAGTCCATCTTCTACTGATTTTTTTTATTACATTATTTCAGTGTTCGTATTTATTTTTAAAGGGGTAAGTACACAGCTTCGACCAGCGCCACATACCACAGAATTTATAGCCTGAGCTAGTTTGTAACGCCCATCTGTAGATGGGTTTCTATAAAAACACTCACAGTTTAACAAGCAAGCACATACACGACTACAACTTACTACAGTTGAGGGTATTTTGTACAAATCCGTTTTGAACCATTGAGAGAAAGATTTTATTACATTTTGAGCTTTTTTTTCCCTAAACAGGCATTAAATTAGACTGATAGTTACTCCAAGGACCTTTACAAACTTGATGTATTCTGTTTATTCTGCATGCTGAATAACACTGCCAACTAAATCCACAATTATGTATTAATGCAAATGTAAATGGACCACTGCAAACGAATGAAAGGCGATGTAATGCAGATCCATGCAGTGAGGTCACCTTCTGTATAACCCATGTGTATCTCCCCGTACCTACTGTGATGCTCTGCTGTTACATAACGCCTTCAGATAGGAGACTTAAAGTGAGGGTTTCACTCTTCACGCTTCACCTCATCAATGTGGTGATAAAACATTGTTTTGTTTTTTTTATTGTAGACATGCCCTGTCCCTAGCGCATCTAACACAGAAGTCACAAACAGCAGCTTGATTTATAATTGACTCTAACACAGTGATATGTGGCTGTATCAGACGCGAAGAATAGGCAGTGAGATTTGTCTAAGGCTGGTTCTAACAGATGTCTAAAACCTCCCCCATATCTTCGCATCAAACACTGGGACAGCAGGAAGGTGAATCCACACGCAGAGACAAACACAGAGAGTGTGTTGAGCCTTGGTAGTGTGCAGCAAAAACATCTGGTCATATTTAAAAAGGTAGCAGTCACCAGAGAGAATTACAGTCAACCAAACAAAAGCTGTGCTGGGTGGATTTTACTCTAAAGTGACATGTACTACTACTACTACTACTACTACTACTATTATTATTGCTATTATTATACTACTGTTAGCATGCTATGGCCAGAGGTAATCAATCCCTCAATCTAGATAATGTTGGCCCCATGCTCTCTTACAGAACACACATAACAACACTGAAGAAGAACTTTTGGATTGACCACTCAGTAGTTTAGGCATAGTGGGATATTGTTTCATTATGATGTATAACTGGACTTTTCCATATACTGTATATTCTTTCCACCGTGTGGAGTGAAATAAATTGAGGTAATGTGTCAGAAACTAGCAGCACTGTCCCTCATTCAGTAATTGTGCACAGTAACTATACACTAACCACTATGGTGATTGCCATTCTTACAAAGGAACACATTTAATGAATGCAATAAGCTGAGGAGAGTGCGGAGCGTCGCACTGGGCTACAGCACTCATTTGCCTGATGAATACACACAGCCCCTCGAACATAGTGACCTTTGGCAAGGTCATGGCATTCTAGCAGCCGCATAAAGACACTCCTGAATGAATAAATTATTGCTACGCTTTTGTCATCAGGGTGCTTTGCGTCCTGTTTGTTGTTAACGCCTCTAAGCTCAACCTGTGGCTCATCTACATGAGTCCCAAAGCAGACGGGACATTCAGGACTCTCATTTATTCCCTTGAAAGTTACATAAGATTTGTGTAGCAACCACATCAAGGCTGGCTGTTCTAATCGGTCCCAATGTGATAATATGACGTAATTTGTGGTGAGGACAGCCAGCCATATTTAAGACATTAGAACTACTGGGTAAAGATCCACATAATGTGTTGATAACTTGTTGTGTTTACATCTACATTATCTGTTCTTTTCCTGACACCCCCATCTGTGACATCTGTGTACGAAGACAGGAAACTGCCACATCTCTTACCTGTGTCTTGTCGAAACTGGTGCATGGACTGCAGGTCGATGATGTAAGGGGAGAGCTGGCCATCCACCTGCCCCAGAACTACAGTTCCCCGGGCGTCCCCCTTCAGTACATTCTCAATGTGGTGGCAAACCGCAGCACTGTAGGGCCTCCAGCGCCCATGTTCGTTCAGCCACTCCCAGACCACCACCCTGGCCAGGTTCTGAGGGGGGTACCCCAGCCCGTTGACGGGCACCAGCAACCCTGATCCTGGACGAGCCATCTCCTCTGTGGTGTCTGCGCTTCAAGCTGCTGGCTATGTCCCGGGCTAGAACAGCACTGTGTCAGTCAACTGACACACTGGAACATTTTCATCAGTGCCAAACAGAAAGAGCTTGAATCAGCGGTTAGTAAGGTAGTCCTCAATTATCTCATGCTGCTTTCAGGCAAGCAGCTCTGCTGGAGTCATCGTCCACAGGTACTTTGTAGCAGCCTCCGTCCTCTTGTGTCTTGTCGTGTTTGAAGTGTCAGACGTTGATGATGATGATGATGGGGATGGGGATGAGATCTGCAGCTGTAGCAGTCTCAGTCCTCCACAGCCGACCACAGCAGATCAGCAGCAGGTAGACAGGAGATGCTCTCTAAACAAAAGAGGAGGAGCAGAGACACACTGGTAAACAAATGCTGTGATTTCTCCCATGAGTCCTTTCTCAACTGTTTCAGAGGAGATGACACACACCCAACCAGTTCTGTGCTAGAGTCCCATTAGTGGCCTGTGCCTCTTGGCGATTCTGTTTACTTAAAGTGTAGTGGCAAAAAAGCCCGTGAGCTGTTTCAGCAGCCAAATAATTGTGACTGTCATCAGATTTGTGTCGAGGGGGACAGAGCAGTGTGCACAAACAGCCAGATGCTATCATAATCCTAGCAGACAGAATATCACTCAGACATTTTCCACATAGAAAGCTGTTCAGGTGCAGTGGATGCAAAGCAAAGGACACTGTCTCTGTTGCTTCAGCGATGTCTCAATAGTGTTAAATGTTAAGGCTCACTCACACTGAATGTTTTTCGTGGCATGCACAACACGCACGAATTGATTCTGGCAGATACAGACCTGTAGGCTGCAGTTGTGGTGCCACACATCTGTCAGGTGGAGGCTGCATTTCACAGGCTCCGGCCGAAAATCAGATTGCAAAAAGAAAAAGAAAAAAAAAAAACGAGGTGCAAATCTCGAAACGCACCTGCCTTTTCACATCTGTGATTTGTGCGTTTTCTCTTATCCTGAAAACTGAAATCTTCCTTCAAACCCACCTCCTGCAGCTCCAGTAATCCAATGTTATTGCAGAAAACCAAGACGTCGTTTCATTCCCGTGGATCTGCTACAGACTACACCAGCTTGTTGGTCCGCTGTGTTAAAGTGGATGCATGCCCCAGTTGCACGGTTTTCAGTGTGTGAGGTGCAGAGCCGTTCCGCTGTAGACGCGCATTTCTGCCTGTAACGCCAAACATCGTGCGCTCACATAGTAAACACGTATTTTTATTTTTTTTTGGCTGCCCGCAAATTACGCACAAATGTCCAGGCGCACCTGTATGGACAGCCGTAGACAATCAGCCAAAGTGTCAATCGCAACAAAACAAATTTATACAACTTCCGGTATCTGGTTTCAAAATAAAACCTCTGCTGACACATGAGTACAATGAGAACAGAGTGAAAAATATGGTACAGTACTAACATAAACAAAAGGAAATAGCTTTTTCAGACATTTTGACCAATATCATTGGATGGAGATATTTTACTTTTACAGATCTTATCTTAGCATCTTATAGAAACAATCAGGGAGACATCTGACATCACTCCGACACTAAAACTGTAAATGTAATAAGAGACTGTTGGGATCCTTCATAGATACGGTATAAACTGTGAGAGTGGAAGGCAGGAAGGAGAGGAGATGGAAGAGATGGAGTACTTTAACAGATCTGAAAGTCTAAACCACAAGTGGGCTATACACAAGGAAATGTCCATATATATTAAACTAAGCTAAAAATCAACACTGCAGTCAAACTTTTGGCTATAACCCTCATATTTGTCTATATTTATTACACACACACACACACACACACACACATATATATATACACATACATATACATATATATATATATATATATTCATTGTCGACATTCTTCCATGAAAAGTATGAAAAACCAAAGCATTTATTATTTATTGTTAATATTAAACCTGGGTGGATGAACATATGGCTCCTTGTTTGACTCTACTTCACTGAAAGAAACGAGAGTGCTGATTTATTTGAAGTTGCAAAATAATAAAACTATGAATTACATTAAAACTTAATGATGTGGATAGCATAGATGAAAGTGCTTTAACTTTTGGTACAAGCATAACTATGATTCATTTAACTGCGTGAGGGCATCATGATAGTGAGCTCTGATAAAGTGTCTAAAGCTATGGGAAAGCTAAATATGCTTGTTGAAACATTTTTGTTCTGTCTGCATCTTATTTTACTGGCTTTCTAGTTCATGGTATTTCAGCTTGGCTTTATGAGTTCAGTGTTGTTGGCTCCTGTCTATAGATTGTAACCCAATGTCTTGCTAGTGTGTTTTCCAAAGTGACTGAGAAAAATGTGATAGACAGGTTAGAATTGCTTATATTGACAAATGCTTGTTGTAAAAGCAAACATGCCACAGATACTTTTGAAGACAGTTATGATAGTCAGCATCTTGTCCGTATGCTTCTTAGATGTCTCTAAACTTTTTGACAAAATCCATAAAATAAGTGTTAGAGAAGAATCTATCAACTCTTCTCAAATCAACATAGTCGGACAGGGTGGGATCTTATTTGAATTCTTGTCTTACTTCTTGGACAGTTAATGCTTGTAGCCTTAAAAAGATGATTTGGTTATCAGTTTGGTTACCGGTTTTCAGTGTAAGGACACTTTTTCCTGAATTGGACTACTTGCAGACACGTTTAAAGTGAGCAGAGAGGTCAAATGTCTGAACCAGATTTTAATAGATGATTTTCTGGATGATAGATGAGCATACTGTTGCTTGTGATAACACATTTGGCAGAAATTTCACACATTTAACTGATGTCACGGTCTGTCTGTTTAGGGCTTACTGTATGTATAACATACCTGCTAAATGGGACAACAGTACCATCTGCTGGCAAAATAATGTACCTGCAATAGGTAGAAAAAAACACAAGGAATTTTTTGGCAATCCTCAGTAGACAGAAGGACTCCTGAGATAATAGCTCTGCCTTCCTGGCCTTCTGGATATAGGCTATAGTGTTTTATATAATAAAGGGCAGAGGATTTTAAGGGGAACATAAAGTGTTTTGATGTTGATCTCAGTGCAGTCTGACTGATTTGAGATACGTGTAAGAGTGAAGGATAAAGTATATGAGAACCGTAAAGAAATACTCTTGTTCAAACCCAGTGTATGCTTTTAATTTGGTTTAACTAGACTTGCCAGCTTGATATCTCGCTCTGCACATGACGGGTGCAGACTCAAAGGTGCATGTAGGTTGGTTGGACAAGAAAGAAAAATACTGGTGAACAGGTGAATCTGGGAGAGACCATGATGGGGGACGTTCATCCACTTTAAACCCCACCAATCGCATCAATTATCTGGAGAAGAGCACCATCATGTGGCCTTTTGGTGCTAGTAAGACTACAGGAAACTCATCTCAGTAGCCATAAGCTAGTGTTCAGCTCTGTGGAGGCTACTGTGGGATCTAGTTTTCCAGAGCTAGTGTTATTGCACAGTGGTTGGACAGGAACTAAGCCTATACCTAAAGAGGTGTCATGAATCAAACCTACTTAAAATAGCCTTAACTATTCGGTGTAATGGTTGAATTTACATTTGCAATGTGATTCAGTATAAAATCAAACAGCTGCATTTCCAATTCTGCACTCCAGTCACAATAACCGTACCTAGCATCAAGAAGTGAAGCAATATTACCACAGGAACTAAAAACAAACCAACTCACTCATTTACAACTTCCCCAGCTAAAGAACAGGGGGGTCTCTAGTCAGAGGAACCAATGTGTTGAACCACCACAAAGCTGCTGCAGGTGACCGGTGGGCATTATGTGGGCAACAGCATAGATGTGATGAGTCAATTGGCTGTTTTGTGTGGCAAATTTATCAAAGCATCTTTTTTTAAGCCCTAAGATGTATTTTCCAAGTAGTCATGCTAATAATACTAGATATTAATAGACTGATATTAAGACATTGAAAGACTAATCAGGTAAGCAAGGAGAGACTACAAACAGAAAGTGAGAAACTACTCTGTATACGTGGAGAAGTCAGTGTACAGTATAGCTGCAAAATATGTTGACTGTTGACTGTCATACACTAAGAGAAACAAGCTGTGTAGTAAATGTTTCTTAGTGATTATATCTGTAAAAGTATTAGAGCCGCCCATGTTACTGTCATTGAATGCCTTTATCATATTGTAATCATCTGTTAATGTTAATCATCTTCTGTACTGCTTTGGCAGTATAGATTAAAGCTTATTTGAGTTTGAATTTGAATTTGAGAGAGAGATTCGAATATGGAACGGAACAGTTCTCAGGTTGTTTTGTGACGTGTTGCATCAAAGCATCGTTCTCACTGGAACGCTCGCACGCTCTCAGGTCCTCTTCAATAGCGGAGAAAACACAGTTTGTAAGTTTCACTCGACGACTTCTCTGAACAGAAGACCCCCACCGACGCCTTGTTTTCTTCCGGACACCCACTGACGACCCACTGACAGTGGCCACGTGCTTTCATCGAGGAAGGTGTGAGTGTGAATACTTTTGAAATCCATGTCGCCCTGGTAAGTAGCCCTGAGACTTTCATAACCTAGATTCACTGAGGCATTGCCAATAAGCTAATACTGAGGGAAATTTCAGTATAAACTGTGACAGACGATTGACTGCGCAAGGTTTGAACCAAGTTTAAAGGAAAACTGCGTTTGTTATGGACCCCACCCTTCTGTCCAGACCGGTTTAATTGACACCAATTAACACCGTACAGTGGATGATAACTAACACAAATAGCTTAAGTTACGTGTTGTTTTTATAAATTCATCTGATTTGACAGGAAAGTTGTTATTGATAGGTTTACTAAGGCTTTTGATCTGGCTGCTCTCTCCATCCATCTCCCTAAGCAGATAGGCAGTTAATCAGTTGAAGGCATTATTCATGACATTTGTCTGCCAAACCCTCCTCAGTGGTGGAAGAAGTAATTATTAAGATCATTTACTCAAGGAAAATTTGCAATTACTCTGAATAGTAACTAGTAACTGAAGCTGTCAGATAAACGTATTGGAGTAAAAAGTACAATATTTGCCTTTGAAAGCAAAAGTAGCAATACTAAGTAAACTACAACGACTTAAAAAATGCACTTAAAGCAGCTACAGGGAGTTTTTAACTGGTTATGAAACAGTCTCAATTTAATACTGATGCCTCTATATGACCTACATAAGCAAATGAGACCATCAGGGAGAAGATTGCCTATTTCTATATAGTTATTCTTAAAGGGGCTGTATGTAACAATTTACATGCATCAATCATCATATTTATACATAATGTTACACAAGTTACACAATATGTAGAAATCTATGTGTACAAACGTCGCTAATGTCGCTGCCATATTTATGCCTAATTTAGATGATGTTATTTTGAGTGTTGATGGAGCAGCTACAATGTTAGCATAGCCCTGATCGATCCGAACTCCATTCAGAAAACAAGCATTTTAAAAGTTGTTTGTTTGTCGTATTGCGGACAGACATGACAAAGCATGAATTTAGACTTTTTACCAATCGGTATCATGATGTTGTTATTTTGGCATCCTTTTGATCCGTTTATTGCAATTAAATCACTGCAAAAATGTGTTTATTTTGGGATCATACCGCTGTAGTAAGTGGAGTCCGCTAAGCTAATGTCAACAAACGACCGGTACACACCACAACACAGACTCACAACTTGACACAGGCAACACATCTTATTTATAATATTCTGTCTNNTCACTCACCGTTAGTGTTTCCATCCAGCTAATGTAGCTCTGCTGACGTTGCTGAGCCTCTCTGTGAAAGCTAGACAAACAGCCATTGATAAAGCTGGCTAGCAAGCTATCAATATTTTTTTAAGCAACTTTATTGAAAAGCAAGCTATCAACATGATGCCTGTCAGTCACGTTCAGTCTTGTGTGTGTCACATCACTATTTTGGCCGTTGCTGGCTTGCACCTGCGGAGCGCGAGTAACAGGATGCTGACTGCAGTTGACTTCACGGCCACTGGTGTCATTGTTAACAAGCATTTCAGCAGGATCAGCAAAGACAAAAAGAAAAGAATTGACAGAAGAACAAAAAAAAGCTAAAAGGGACAGTGATACAGCACGCTTGCCAGATCAAGAGCTTTAGTGGAGAGCCACTTCTGGGATGCTTCTGAAACACGCTGCGGCGTCCGCATTGTCCTGAGTGGCCGTAATCAGCTCCGTTGCAGCCAGTTGTATTGTATTGCCATATATTTCTCTTTTGTGAAAAGTTTTTTTTCTGGTATTGCAATACCCAAAACTGTTTCATTTTTCATATTTGATATGTACTAATATCTTGTACTGCATTGTCTATTGTATTTTCTTAAATTCTTTATTTTGTTTACTGTATTTTATTTTACTTT
>NTHP01000004.1:4424398-4446764 GCA_003416845.1 Oplegnathus fasciatus | reverse complement strand
TTCATATTTGATATGTGCTAATACTTTGTACTGCATTGTCTATTGTATTTTCTTTAATTTTTTATTTCGTTTACTTTAGTTTACTGTATTTTGCTTTACTTCATTATTTTTGAAATTCATTGTACTTTTGTTTTATTCCATTGTTGTTTGTTTTGTTTATTGTGTTTACATTGATATCACTGTATTCAATTTTGTTGTTTACTGTAATTTTACAGAATTTTCTTTCAATCATCTTTCATTGTATTTTTTTGTTTATGTTTATCTTCATTGTATTGCTTTGTGTTGTATTGCCATGTATTTCACTCTTTTGTGAAATTTTTTTTTTCTGGTATTGCAATACCCTAAACTGTTTCATTTTTCATATTTGATATGTGCTAATATCTTGTACTGCATTGTCTATTGTATTTTCTTACATTTTTCCTTTTGTTTACTTTAGTTTACTGTATTTTATTTTACATTATTATTTATTTTACTTTGTTTTTATTATGTATTTTTTTGTTTATGTTTGTCTTCATTGTATTGCGTTGCATTGTATTGCCATATATTTCTCTTTTGTGGAAAGTTTTTTTTGGTATTGCAATACCCAAAACTGTTTCATTGTTCATATTTGATATGTGCTAATATCTTGTACTGCATTGTGTATTGTGTATTGCGATGCATTGTATTGCACTGTATTGTATTGCCATGTATTTCACTCTTTTGTGATAAATGTTTTTCTGGTATTGCAATACCCTAAACGGTTTAATTTTTATATTTGATATGTGTTAATATCTTGTACTGCATTGTCTATTGTATTTTCTTAAATTTTTCCTTTTGTTTACTTTAGTTTACTGTATTTTATTTTACTTTATTATTTATTTTACTTTGTTTTTATTATGTTTTTTTTTTAAATGTTTATCTTCATTGTATTGCGTTGCATTGTATTGCCATGTATTTCTCTTTTATGAAAATTTTTTTTTCTGGTATTGCAATACCCAAAACTGTTTCATTTTTCATATTCGATGTGTACTAATATCTTGTACTGCATTGTCTATTGTATTTTCTTAAATTTTTTATTTTGTTTACTTTAGTTTACTGTATTTTATTTTACTTTATTATTTATTTCACTTTGTTTTTATTATGTATTTTTTGTTTATGTTTATCTTCATTGTATTGCGTTGCATTGTATTGCCATATATTTGTCTTTTGTGAAAAATGTTTTTCTGGTATTGCAATACCCTAAACTGTTTCATTTTTCATATTTGATATGTGCTAATACCTTGTACTGCATTGTCTATTGTATTTTGTTACATTTTTTATTTTGTTTACTTTCGTTTACTGTATTTTGCTTTACGTCATTATTTTTGAAATTCATTGTACTTTTGTTTTATTCCATTGTTGTTTGTTTTGTTTATTGTGTTTACATTGATATCACTGTATTCGATTTTGTTGTTTACTGTAATTTTACTGATATTTCTTTCGATCATCTTTCATTGTATTTTTTTGTTTATGTTTATCTTCATTGTATTGCGTTGCATTGTATTGCCATATATTTCTCTTTTGTGAAAAGTTTTTTTTTTGGTATTGCAATACCCAAAACTGTTTCATTGTTCATATTTGATATGTGCTAATACCTTGTACTGCATTGTCTATTGTATTTTCTTTAATTTTTAATTTTGTTTATTTTAGTTTACTGTTTTTTGCTTTACTCATTATTTTTCACATTCATTGTATTTTGTTATGTTTTATTCTATTGTCATTTGTTTTGTTTATTATGTTTACATTGATATCATTGTATTTGATTTTGTTGTGTTTACTGTAATTTTGCCGAATTTCTTTCTCTCTATTATGCTTTATTATATTTTTTGTTTATACTTGTCTTCATTGTATTGCATTGTATTGTAATGTATTTTACTCTTTTGTGAAATTTTTTTTTCTGGTGTGGCAATACCCTGAACTGTTTCATTGTTCATATTTGATATGTGCTAATACCTTGTACTGCATTGTCTATTGTATTTTCTTTAATTTTTTATTTTGTTTACTTTACTGTATTTTGTTTTACTTCATTATTTTTGAAATTCATTGTACTTTTGTTTTGTTTTACTCCATTGTCATTTCTTGTGTTTATTTTATTTACATTGATGTCATTGTATTCGATTTTGTTGTTTACTGTAATTTTACTGAATTTTTTGTTTATGTTTATCTTCATTGTATTGCTTTGTATTGTATTGTCATGTATTTCACTCTTTTTTGATTTTTTTTCTTGTATTTTAATGTATGTTAATCTGAACTGTTTCATTTTTCATATTTGATATGTTCTTATATCTTGTACTGCATTGTCTATTATTGTATTTCTTTCATCTTTTATTTTGTTTACTTCAGTTTACTGTATTTTATTTTACTTACTTTGCTTACTTATTATTTGTCAGATTCAGTGTGCTTTGTTTTGTTTTATTCCATTGTTGTTTGTTTTGGTTGTTGTCTTTACATTGATATCATTGTATTTGATTTTGTTGCGTTTACTGTAATTTACTGAATATTCTTTCTCTCTATTATGCTTTATTGTGTTTTTTGTTTATGTTTATCTTCATTGTATTGCGTTGTATTGTATTGCCATGTATTTCACTCTTTTGTGAAAAGTTTTAAAGTTTTAAAAGTTTTTTTTTTTTCTGGCATTGCAATGTATTTTATTGGAATTCTATCCTATACTGTTTTATTTTTCATATTTATTATGTACTTATATCTTGTACTGCATTGTCTGTTATTGTATTTTCTTTAATTTTGTATTGTGTTTCAACTAGTTTACTGTGTTTTATTTTACTGTATTATGTTTAACATACATTTTACTCTGTTTTGTTTTATACCATTATAATTTTTTTGTTTATTGTGTTTACATCGATATCATTGTACTTTAAACATTATTTCATATCATTGTATTTGATTTTGTTGTGTTTACTGTAATTTGACTTAATTTCCTCACCCTTTATTATGATTTGTATTTTTTTTGTTAATGTTTATCTTTAATGTATTGTTTTATATTGTATTTTTTGTGTTGTATGTATGTCATCTAACTTTCCTGCTCTTTATTCTGATTTATTGTGTTTGTTGTTTCTGTTTGTCTTCATGCGTTTGATTTCACTTTTGTTTATTTTGTTTTATTTACTGTACAGTTATATTTATATTTTTACATTACATTTATTTAGCTGATGCTTTTATCCAAAGCGACTTACTAAGTGCATTCAACCATGTGAGCCAAGAATCATGCAAGTACATCAAACTTCAAATAATGCAAGTACAACAACTTCATAGTGCTTCAAGTGCTATGTTAGAAGAGGAGAGAAGGACAGACAGAAAGGCTGTTTTTTTTGTTGGTTGTTTTTTTTTTTCATGTGTGAAGGTGCAGTCTGAACAGATGAGTTTTCAGTTGGCGCCGGAAGGTGTGAAGAAGTTCTGCTAACCTGATGTCAATGGGGACAGTCGTGATTTTGTTGAACGATGGCTGCTAAAAGCCATGATAAGCAGATGGAGGCGAAATCCTGAAGAAGCTCACATAGAGGCAGTGCAAACAGCTGGTAGAGGACCTTGGTTACCTGACAATGCTGGCGAAGTTGGCTGAGAACTCCTTTGGCATTGCCACTGGCAAAATGGACGTTTTGTGGTAATGTATACAAATTCATCATTTCTCTTCATCTTATATCCTCTCATGGCCACATGCATGAACTTTATAGGGATCTTCTGTTGTCTTTCTGTGTAACCTCATATGCAGTGTGCAGTTTTCAGTAATCTCATCCTCTAAATGTTCCTTCATCTTTGGTGCAAACATTATGGCAACCAAGTTCAGGGATTTTGTTTCTCTAATGCACAACATAAATACAATCTTTATTTTAGAGATTTATACCTATTTAACAATGTCTTTACAATGCCGTTGTCTTTGGGCGATGGTTTCAGATTTGATACAGGGTTGATGCTGCATTTTAGATGCATTTAGATAATCCACAACCATACTTATTTAACCAAGTAACCATGCATAAACCATACTGCAGACAAATTTATTAAAATTTTGTGCACAAAGAATAATTCAGTGCTTTTGATGAATTGAATTCTCTGAAGAGCAGTGTGAAGCTAAAATCCTTTTCCCTACTTCTTTTGTTGTTTCTTTGCAGTGGAGAGCCTACCAAAGCGGAGATTGCCCAGAACTGCAGCTTTAAAAAGTGCAAAAGATGTGCCTTGAATAAAAAGTCAAAACATAAGAAATCGTTTCACTTTAGTTTTTAAGGTTTATGTTTTACCTTACATATTTATCTTTTTTATTTGATAGTACTGTACTGTATGTCAGAAAATCAAAAAGCAAAAAATCTGTTCACATTTAGCGCTCATTCCTACACTGGGGATGTATCTAATAGTGGTATGCAGACGAAGTGTGTCTGTGACAGGTAAATCTGACATTAGCTGTGGTGCAGCAACAGCAACACCTTGTGGGTTATAATAAAGAATAAAGCAGATACATGCTGAAAAAATGTTACTGTAGAAAAATGTCTATTTTTCATTACATTTGTGTCTCTGTATTGCTTAGTGTGACATTTGTGGACTCAAGTTCATAGTAAACTACTCACATTTTAGGTTAATAAAAAAAAAAAAATTAAGCCAATACCAGTCCCAGTCCCTACACAAGTGACAAAGTACGTATAGTAAAGTGTCGGCATAACTTATGAAACAATTAAGAACAGTAGCATTAAACCTTTGTTTTTCCCAAATACTATACATGAAAAAAATCACTGTGGGAGTTTTCCTCGTTTATTCTGGTCGGTGTTTACATCCTACCTCAGGCCAGTGTTAGTGAGACGTTACAACACCTGGCTGACCAGATAACAAACATGGAGCAAAACCATCCAGAAGCCCTGCTCATTGTCATTGGGGATTTTAACAGAGCAAACCTCAGCCACGAACTTCCAAAATACAAACAGCATATTAAGTGTCCCACCAGGGATACAAACACATTGGACCACTGCAATACTGCAGCCCATGCAGCTTTGGGACTCTCTGATCACTGTCTGGTTCATCTTATTCCAACCTACAGGCAGAAACGCTGGAAAGCTGGAATTACAAGCCTGCTTTGACTGCACTGATTGGAGTGTTTTTGAGGCTGCAGCTGCAGACCGGGTGATGAACTCTGGCACTGTGACATCTTACATCAGTTTTTGTGAGGACGTGTGTGCCGACTAAAGCCTTCTGCAAAACAATAAACCCTGGTTTACAGCAAAACTCAGGCAGCTTCCTCAGACAAAAAGAGGAGGCCTACATAAGTGGGGACAGAATTCTGTACAACCAGAAACACACTGACGAAGGAGATCAGAGTAGCAAAGAGGAGCTACAATGAAAAGCTAAAAAACAGCTTTTCAACATCACAAACTACAAGAGACAATCCCTCCACACTGTGGAGAACCGTCAACTGACTGACGACCTGAATGTGTTTTACTGTAACTTTGATAAGCCCACATTCACACGCCTCACCCACTCCCACATCAACAATCACCTACACCCGCTTCCACCCTCTCACACTCCCCACTGACCCCCCACCTGCACTCAGGATCTGTGAAGAGGATGTGTATCAGCTCTTTCACAGACAGAAGATCAAGAAGGCACCAGGACCAGACGGCATGTCACCCTCCTGCCTGAAAGTCTGCCGCCCATCTTCACGCAGATCTTCAATATATCACTGGAGTTGCGTGAAGTTCCCTCATGCTTCAAATGCTCTACAATCATCCCGGTCCCCAAGAAACCCTTCATCACAGGATTAAATTACTACAGGCCCATCGCTCTGACGTCTGTAAGCATGAAGTCCTTTGAAAGACTGGTGTTAGCCCACCTGAAGGACATCACAGGCCCCCTGCTGGACCCCCTACAGTTTGCCTACAGGGCAAACAGGTCAGTGGATGATGCAGTCAACATGGGACTGCACTACATCCTGCAACACGACTCTCCAGGGACATGCAAGGATCCTGTTTGTGGACTTCAAGTCGGCATTCAACACCAATATCCCAGAAATTCTCCGCTCCAAACTCACCCAACTCACTGTGCCAGCTCCCACCTGGATCACAAACTCAAAAAAATCAACATCAGAGTCAGGAAACGGGCAGGAAACATCACTGCTGACCCATCACACCCTGGACACAAACTGTTCCAACTTCTCCCCTCTGGTAGGCGCTACAGAGCTCTGTATGCCAAAACAACCTGACACAAGAGCACTTTCTACCCACAGGTTGTCTCTCTGATGAACAGTTACAGGGATTAAAGTTCTCTGTTGCTATGACAGATTTCCGTCAATTGGATTCTCAGAGAGGATCCGAAGGGGAAAAAAAGTGGGGGTGTTACGGGAATTCGTGCTACCAGGTGATAGGTAGCTGATTTGTATGGGCATACAACCTACCTGGATGTAGTCTACCACGCGATCTACAAATATCTCATCATTATGAATGATTTGAGTATTTAAATAAAGTGTAGGTTAAAGCCTTTTTACAACTTGATNNTGTAAATGATATATTCTCATTGTTTAAATACAGCTTTTATCATGTAAATATCATCACGCAAACACAAATCTAAGCACACTGTGTATACCGTGTCATATCCACCTACCGCGTGTATATATAGCAACCTGTTACATTATCTTATTTATTTCAGCACCCTTTGCACTATTGTCTTACTGTCTACAAATGTTATTATTGTTGCTGTTGTTGATATATATATATATATATACATATATATATATACATATAAATATATATATATATATATTTATATCTGTACATACTAGTTTGATGTTTACCTTGTTGAGCTTGTTGTCCTTGTTTTAAGCTGTGTCTACTTCTGTGTATGTACATTGAGAGCAACGAAAAAGCAGTCAAATCCCTTGTATGTTTCCAATAAAGCTGATTCTGAAAAGATGGAGTGATGACAGTGTAAACCATGTGTTTGTTATTTCATTTATACGAAGATGAATCTTTGTCAGAAATCATAGTTGTTTAATCAACATCATATTTCAAAATAGAATTACCTAATGATGGTGTTTTGTTTTGTTTTGACTAACCCTCCCACATGCACACACAGTAAATGCGATTCAGTGGAAAATGTTTAATAGTGAGTAAAATACATTGAAATCCTTTCAAATCAAGCAACTCTTTGTTTTATTACATCCAAATACGCAAACATAGAATACAACTGTTATTTGTTTTTTTCAGTAAAAATTGAATGTTTCGATTTTTAATACATATTGCTTTTGTACAAATCTACATAGGGATATACAGGATCAGAGACGTCTGGATATTTGAACAGTGTTATTAGATCCTGCATCATTCATTGACATGTTCCTGTGAGATAACATCATTAGCTTGACCTTGAAATGTCACTGAATGATATTATAAACATCACTACCAGAGAACACATGGAGCATGTTTATTAGCACTGTTTTATCCATCAGTCAAAGAAAAACCAGTTGGTAGCAGGTGTCAGTTGAAGTAACAGTGTAGCTGGACAGTGGGAGTCTCACAGAACAACATATATGAAGATAGCCATGATGGCAGCACTGATCAGCCCAGAGATAGGAACTGTAACAAACCAGGCGATGAAGATGTTCCTGAAAAGACGCCAGTCAACTGATTTCCGGGAGCGCAGCCATCCCACAGCCACCACAGACCCTACCTGTGTTCATATTATATAAAAGTTAATCAACGGATGTGACCATTGGCTTGATGAATATACAACACTTTTATAACACTGGGCCTACTTTTGATTATCATATTCATCTGTTTGGGTTTTGAGTTTCATTACCTTGCAGTGGGTTGTGCTGACAGGAAGACCAACATTGGATGCCACGACAACTGTGAGTGCTGAAGCCAGCTCAATGCTGAATCCACTAAATTGGAAGAAAATACGTTAGTACGCTTTGACTATAACATCAGAATTTTAGTTGTTAAAGGATATATATGGGTGGCATACCTGGAGGGTGTAATGGGAGTGAGGTCTTTGCCCATGGTCTGGATCACTCTTTGTCCCCATACCCAGAGTCCAGCACAGATGCCCACTCCGCCATAAAGAAGCAACCAAATAGGCGTTGGTGCGTTTGACACCACAGAGCCGCTCTCATACAGAAGCCAGAGAGCCACCAGTGGACCAATCGCATTGCTAGTGATAAAAATGGGTTATGTAAATCCTCTGAATGAACAAGACATTCATAAATTCCTCAGGATAAAACCCTCCTTTGCCTACCTGACATCGTTCCCTCCATGAGCAAAGGAGCCAAAGCACGCTGTGAGAATCTGCAGGAACTGGAAAAGCAAGGAAACGGCTGGTTGGTCGACCTCCAGCTCATCCTCCTCCAGACCGAGGTCCCTGCCAGCTTCCTGAGTCACACTCCCGTCCTGGACTGTACTCCCACTGGTCACTGCTGAGCTGTAGCTGCTGTAACTGTCCACCCTCGATCTTCTCTGCAGCCCACCATCCAGGTCCTTGTATTTAGGATCTCCTTGAATGCCATAAATAGCCATGGTGTAGGAGGTGTAGCTGTTGTTCCTCCTGATGGGGCGCTCTTCTGTATCACTGTCACCAATGCAGTCACCGACCTTAGCCATGTGAAGCTTGTGTAGCAGGTCTTTGTAAAGGCCAGAATCTTTGTGGATTGTGTGGGACCGTCCACTGTGAGGATCAGTGATCATCATGGGGCCAACAGTGCCATTCAGACCTATGAAAACAAATTGTTTATTGTAATTCATTTGTAATATAACATATTGTAATGGGTGAACTTAGTCGGAATTACTTGTGGTTGTGTCTCCATGAATGTAACCACTGAAGTCAAATATTTTGAGATTTACAAAGTCAGATAAAGCATGAGTTAGTTAATTCATTTCAAGCCATTCATTTCTCACCATTGCTGATATCCAAGTCTTTGGTCTCCATGTCATTGTTGTCCAAATCAGCTTCGTCTGAGCCTCCAAGTTTGAAAGCCACCTTCTGACTGTCTGCTGGTGGAGTCTGGGGTTGATGGTCTCGAGGTATTGAGGGCTGCTCTGCAAGTGCAGGTTTGGAGTTCCTCTCCATTAGTGGAGTTTCACAAGGAGCAGCAGCTGTTTCTCCTGAAGTACATTACAGTGTTCAACTGAGATCAGATGTGTCACATTGTAGGCAAGGTTGCTTGTGCAAGACAAAAAGTTAAAGCTAGGGTTGGTAACGTTGAAGAAACCAGCAAGACTAAGCTAGGTTTTGAAAGTATACAACCCCCCGGTCCGAATGAAATGAGTGAATGGGCTTATTACAGTCCTGCGACAGCCACAGACACTGGATTTTTTTCTTTTTTTTTGTCAGAGCATTTGATTTATTGATTGCTGTCGGGATGTGAAGAGAATTTCAACAAATATAACAAAAAGTGCTTCTAAAATACACTGCCTACCCAAGCTTTAAACTCCAAAATGTGTCATCCACCATAAAAAATGATAAAAAAAACCCCCAACCTACTTTCATTATCGTGCTTGGCTATTCAAGAATTTTGCACGCAATTTCAGACAAAATAACTATTTTTCAATACTGAATAAGCATAAAACTGGTTTTCATTCAAAATGCAAGTCCAAAAGCATACGGTTTACTCACGTTTGATTTTCTTCTTGAGGCGTGGACAGACAATGAACCAAACGACCAAAGCTGTGACGAGGGCACAGCCCAGCGAAATGCACAGAGTACCCCACCATGGCACTCTGTCAAAACCCAGCACTGTGCACACAAGACAGGGACACGAGAGAGAACTCTGTCTCAGATAAGGAGAAACAGAAACTTAACTGCTTCTTTCATTTATTCACAACGGATGCTGCCCCTTTGAAAATAGTGAGAAAAGAAACTGTTAGTAATTATACATTCCTGTACACTTTCGCCTACTTTTAGAAACACTCTAACATCTAATAGATCTCTGACATGTTTTAGGAGCAGGACCCTTATGGTATCATGTACTGTAATAGTTCCAAGAAAATAAAACAACCAAAATGTCTCAATGGCCTGCTCCAATGTTTCAGTATGTACGGAAACAGTATCAGCAAGAGTACACACTCCTCCAATCAGATAGTGAGAGTCTTGCAACCAAGTGATAATGTTCAGAGAGCGCTCTGTTGAGGACACATCTAGTAATTTCACTTTTACTAACATGCTAACACTTCTAATGCACAATGGCTAAACTGCTTGTTGCTGTAACTGCTAGAGTTAGATGTCTGAATGCAGGTTAGTAATATTGAATTTTCCCTCACAGACACAACTTACCTGTTTGCTCTTGCAGACAACAGCAGGTTAACAATAAATGAAAAGCCACTCCGTAAAAGCAGTGGCTTTCATCATCAACATGGATAAGATGGCACAAACATTGTTAACTGCGTACACAGCTGAAGTGTGTAGGCAGAAAATATTATTTTTTTAAATTAGGAAAATGACACAAAATAATGGTTTTCTGTATCTCTGTGTCAGGAAATAAAATGCTGGCTGGAACATGTGTGCAGTATCAGCGTGAAAGTGCACTCTGCTGTATTACGCTGTAATTTTGCATAGCAGGAGTTATGGTGTGTTATACTCCTTGACCCACACACACCGGCCTGCAGCCTTCAGTGAAGGGCCCAGGCCAGTTGACTTCTCGATAAGTTCAATCCTGCAAATGAAACAAAAAGGAGTGGAAATTGTCCATTTAATAATTGTATCTTTCTCAAATTCCCATTCAACTGTTTTTACTGTATTCTTGTTGTGTTTGGTGGCGTTCAGTCTTCTGCAATCCTGTCTTAACTAGTGTCTGACTGTTTTATCACTGGTATAATCTTAAATGGAAAAGTTCATCAGACAGAAATGCCAGGGTAGACATGTTTTTGGTTGATAAACTAATATTCAAACTGACCAAGAACAATCTGAACATCTTTAAATTAAAAGTTTCATCATTTTTTGTGACCTACTTTGTCCTAAGAAGATTGTCATAAACTCTCCTCTGTGTCTCCAGTGACATTTATTCAGACCTCACCTTGCTCCAGGGATTTCAGCAGCTGCTGTGTTTAGTGCACTGCAGTACGTGAGAACCAAAAGAAGCATGGGTGTAGTGTGTGGATGTGGTACTCACGCGGTGCTCCTGTAAACATGATGGAGAAGAGGTTAATGCCCATAGTGACGGCGTAGAAGATGGGAAGAGCTCTGAGGCCGTTGGGGACAGGGTCAGCCTGTGGAGATCAGTATGTGAGACACGTCTGGGTCATATGTAAAACTTCTTAGTACCAGTGGAGGACTGTAACTAAGCACATTTACTAAAAACTGTACTTAAAGGAAAAGTTCCACATTTTGGGAAATACACTTATTTGCTTTCTTGCCGACAGTTAGGTGAGAAGATTGATACCACTCTCAGGTCTGTATGGTAAATATGAAGCTACAGCCAGCAGCCGGCTAACTTAGCTTAGCACAAGGATTAGACTGTTCAAAGGAAATGAAATCTGCCCACCAACACCTCCAAACTTTACTTGCACTTTACTAGTATTTCCATGTTATGCCATTTTACTACTCCACTACATTTAAGAAGGAAATATTGTACTTTTTACTCCTCTACTTTAATTGACAGCTGGAGTTTAAAATAACTTACAAAATTTATAAAAGCTTTTGAAATATAATGCATTATTAAAGATGAAACCAGTGGTTCCCAACCTTTTTTCTTGTAACTAAAAATCAGAGTCTGGTTGGGCCCCTTGTCACATTTCAGATGTCTATGAATTGTTAGCAGTTCCACCAAAGAGACATTTCCCCTCTAAACTTGGGGGATGGTTTCATTTCAACAACCGTTAGAAGCCCAAAGGGGACAAGTTATCCAACATTTCACAAAAAAACCCCCAAATATTAGAAAAAGTTTTAAAAAATGTGTGTAGTAGAACTGTTTTTTCTTCTTTCCTCTCCCATTAATCATCGCTTGACCCCTTGGATTTATCTTGTGACCCTCTGGTTGGGGCCCCACCCTTAGGTTGGGAACCACTGGACTAAACTCCTGACAGTATATAACAGTACATAATGCTGCTTGAGCATTGATGCATCAGTATTAAAAATCAACTAATGTTGTATATAATTATACATCAGTCACAGGAGACAGTTTTCTGCAGAACATGTACTTTTATCTTTGATACTTTAAGGTTTTGATAATAGTACCAATATACTTAAGTATATTATATAAGAATTACTGAAGTATCATTCTGAATGCAGGACTGTTACTTGTAATGGAGTATTTTTATATTGTGATACTGGTACTTTAACTTATGTAAAGGCTCTGAACACTTCCTCCACCGCTGATGACTTCAAATTACACTTCCACCACCACGTCCACTGGTTAGTGTTGGTGTTGGGCTTACCTTGTTCAGAATGAATTTGCGAACGAAATAGAAGAGGATTCCTGACATGATGCCTGACAGCACAGGTGACAGGAACCAGGACGCCACTTTGGATAGCAAAAGACATTTGAAAGAACATTGATAAATACGCTTTTAGCTACACTCGCACTTCAGATTTAGCAGAAGCTTGTTTTAAAATGTGGGGAATAACAACACGTATTCACCAATGCGCAGTATCTCCATCCATTTGACCCCTTGGTGACCTCTGGCTACCATGGAGAATCCAATTGTGGCTCCAACAATACAGTGGGTTCCAGAAATGGGGAGCTTCAGAAATGATGCAACCAGCTGCCACACAGCAGAGCCTGTGTGACGAAAACATGAGCAAAGCCTGTTCTCACAATCTGAAAACTCACTAGTCAAATATCTTCTTTACTTTGTTTTATAAATATAAGTTTTATGTATAATAAGGAATTTCTATGTAATATATGTATGTGAGCACTTACCAAACATTGCACTTATCGATCCTGCCATCAGGACGTGTTCGGAGCCGTTGTACATCCGGACGTCGATGATCCCCTGTCGGATGGTCTCGCTGACTTTGGCCCCCAGCAGCACTGAGCCCACCGTCTCAAAGATAGTGGCCAGGATGCAGGCCTGGCGCATGGTGACCACTCCGGAGCCCACTGCAGTACCGAAGGAGTTGGCCACATCATTGGCCCCCACAGAGAAAGCCAGGATGAAGGCAATGATGAAGCCTAACACCAACAGCCACAAGTAGCCTGACATGTCAGACTGAGAGGCCAGAGCCACGGTAGTGGCAGCAGCCAGCGTCGCGAGTGTAGTTGTATCCATCATTACTTGCAATTTCATTTAATCAGTAAGTTAAACCGAGCCAATTTATTGTGGTTTGACAGTGACTTATGAGGTAATGTGTATTTATAAATAAATTTCTACCACAAAATGGATTAAAGAACCCTTTGGTTCAGTTCTAAGTGCTAATGGGAAGAAATGAAAATGTATTGCGAGCTATGTATGCAGGGTTTGTCTGTAGGCTTCATCATAAAATGACAGGGTATAGAGACGGCAGGGACATCCATTGTGACAGCGAGCCTCTGATGATACACACTGCAAAAACACATAAAAACGCTAGTTAGTGGTTAATACTCCTTATTTACTGGTTGAAAGACAAAGGAGATGTCGAGTTACATATTAACAAGCCCAAAACTAGCTGATAAGAGCAAACAGCATGCATCATTTTGCTCTGCAGGCATGATATAATAGCTATGCTGTGGCACAGGGAAGTGGTTATGATTAAGTGTTTTATATCAGCATAGAATTGCTCGAGTGTAACATTACTGTAGAGGTTTACCTGTCTGAGCAGGAGGCTATAGAGACCTGAGTTAATCATAATCTGAGCTGGGGGGTCGCTGTCTGACTTCACTAATGCAGCTGCTTTCTTTAGTACTCATAGACTCATGAAGTACTCATGAAATCCATTTTATGACATTAACAGGAAGAAGACTGTGAATACCTTCATAAATTATGCAATATACAGGTTTTATCAATATCTTGCTAAAAAAAGAGGACTGTCATATTTTAAGGGTTGATCGTGTAAATCAACCATATTGGACTTCATACTAACTTTATACTAACTTCACTGCATTTTACAGTGTTTTCAATCTCCAGGTGTGTTTTAATAGGACTGTAAAAGATTTTGGACCAATGATAATGAAATCTATATAATGAAATCTATCACCGTAATTACTTTGTCTGAATGTGTCCGTGTAGCACTTTTCTCTCAAACATTTAACAGGTACGCACTTATAGTAGCCTCACATTCCAGCTGCGTAGTAAAATCACAACTAAATCCCCTTAAAACTTCAAAAAGGGCCTTTAGAGCTGCGAATAACTGGTCTATTCAGGACTGTCAGCAGTCAACAAACTCGCCATCAGTATAGAAAATTGCGGTATGTTAATCTCCTTAGCTGCTCTTGCATAATTCAAATGGAGCGACAACACACACGCAAAATAAGTAAATAAATAAACAAAGAAGACAAACGAGAGAGAGTAAAATAGTTGACACTTACACGTGAGGCCGAAGTGAAACTGTGCGCGTCCTGCTGTCAGGAGAGAAGCAGCTTCAGCGGCTTTATGCAAAGTGTTATTAGTCAAAGGAGGAGAGTCCGGCGGCCGCTGCTGTTCAAGGCTCCTGCTGCAGCTCTGTTTATATATTGAGCCCGGTCGGTGAGTACACGCCTTTCCAGTCCCGGTCATGAGACCGCTGCTGCCTAACAGCTAATGTTTAGCTTGTTTGTCGGCAGGGAGGAGTAATTACAGTTGTCTTTGATTATGTTGCTTTGCTGCATATGAAGCTGAAATCCCCAAATGATGTTTTTTTTCCTCACCACCGCGGAGACACACAGATGTCCATTGTTTTGCCTAAATATATCTTCTTCTTGTTGCTAAAGGAAAATACAAATATTTCAGGCTACAGTGTGTTTGTGGTGATTTTTATATAATCAGTGTAATATTCCAATAATATTCCTGGATGCTATGTTTAGTTTAGCTTATTTCGTGTAATTACAAATAAGAAGGACAACGTGCTCGTGCAGCTTAAGACTGATGACCAAAACCAAATCAATGAATGAGGACATGTGCTGAAGTGACAACAGGTGATGATCTTTTCATTTAAGAACATGGCCTCCACTCTGGTGCCACCTACTGGCCAACCTTAATATTTTATGCCCATTAATGTTATAAAAACAGGACAGTCCCTATACACTTTTAAAGTCTTGTTTAAAGGGTCTTGTTCTTTTTCCTGGGGTCTCTTTGTCCTGGCCCATCTCTCTCTGGATGTAAAAGATTTACTGATTTATTCTGCCACAATAGGAGCACGCTGAACTAAAGTTTAGTCTATGGAGAATCACCTGTAGTGTGTATAGCTCATTAAGCAAGTGTAACTGAGCAGAACATGAAGCAACCGTCCCCAAACTATGTTACTGATCAACCTGTCATTCACCGTGACATTACTGAGAAACTCCACCAGACTGTCAGGCTGCCTTCAACGTCAGCACTATTGTCTCTTTTCAGAAATGCTACGTTGCCTCCAAATCTGCTGATGAGTTCCTCTTCATTACTCATTTATTTAGTGCCTGCTGGATGATGTAGTTTGGATCTGTGACATCTGATGACCTGTGCACACAAATGCTAACCTGTGTGGAATATTTCGACCTCTCCAAATCATGTGACAAATTCAAATGGAAGTGACTCACAGCTCTGCTGAAAGGAAATGTGAAGGTGGCGGAAACAGACAGCACACTTTCAGCCGGCACCGCATCTGAGCTATTTATATGTGCTTCAGATAGTGTAGATGTGTCAGATTAAACAAGTGATCAATCAGTCAACTGAAAAACCTGTTTCAAATAGTGTTACAGACATTTAGGCTATCAATAGACATTATGTTATCACCCTGTTTTCAACATACAGTATACATAATATCCCTGGACCCAACCCCGCCAGATCTGACATACCTTAATACACAAATACAATACACAGCAACACAAAGAGAGAAACACACACACACACACACACACACACAAAAGGAAGGAAAGGAAACTTTATATGGCTCTGTACTTTATGTGCCATGCCCGTACATACATAATTGTGCGTACCCACATGTAACCATATCGGTATGACACGGCACAACTCACATTATATCCAGTATATGCATACAGTATATAGCTCATTAAGCCAGTGCTAAATACACATGCTCACCTATACACACACATCCATGCAGTCAAAACATATTGCTATTTCAAAAAATCAGAAAACATACAGCAGCTGTCATCAGCTAAGAGCATCCAGGACAAATGCCCATTATCCACACAAAACTGGAGCCACGTATCAATCTGGCAGTTTCATTGGTTACTTTACATAGCTGTAAATGATGTCCATGTATTATGATATTTGTATACCCATAATGTGTATCCACATTATAAAAGAAGGGGGTTTGTCAGACCTCCAGTTCCTGAGTATGGCCTGTCTTTGAGGATCACATACATTGACTTTGACAAGACTAAAGATTAACTAGTGAAGGGACCAACCATTGTTACATCAAGGACAGTCAATAGACATTTTTGAAATCCCTAAACAAACTGTCCTCATTGGTCAGTATAATGTGTCTTAACATGTGCGATTGAAGCCTCTCTCTTAAATGCAGCTCCATTTGATCTTGAATCCTGACACCAGTTGTTAAAACCAAAGCCTTATTCAGGGCCCTGTTTGACTCTAAAATGTGATTAGTATAACATTTTTTAGCCTAGTTTTCTTAAATACATACCCACTGTTGCCATGTTAGTGGTGTGTTTTATTTTAAATTTAGCAACACATAAAGTGTAGTTTTTTATAATAAAAGAGTATTTGCAGAGATTTCATAGCCGATTCTTTGAAGTTGCTGCCTTTCCAAATTAAATGGACTTTTCTATATTTCGTTCTTTGTTTCTTCTGAGCACCCCTATCCTGAAAGAAGCCATTTGGTGTGCTGGAATGTCACTTCACTAGCCCGAGGCTGATATTTGTGTGCAATGTTTGTAAGGGTTTGTTGTCTATTAAAATATTCCAGTTGAGGTCAGATGAAACGCAGCAGCAATTCCACACATGTACAAAAACTAGGAATAAGCATAAAGCTATTTTAATGGGCTTGTTTCGTATGATATTTACTTGATATTGTAGGTTAAATAAAGCTGCCAGTTTGAGATTGGGAACACCCACCGAACAACCTTCATTTAAACAATTATCCTAGATACCGTTGATCGTTTAAATATGAAGAGAACCTTGAAAATTAATCATACGCTGCTCCAGAAACAGAAACACAGTCATTCTATTCAATCATGTTCTCATGAGATTAGAGCTGTAATTTCAATTATTTACAAAATGCTTCATGCTTTGTTGACAGTGATCTAATGTTTGACAGGCAAGACAAAGTGCAAGAACTTTCCCAGAGGGCTTGGCCAATCTTCTTTACTCTGCTGCACACTTAATTACCCCTGCTGCAGTCAAATTGAGTTAAATGTTGTTTTCTGTCAGGTTTGAGCTATTCAGAATTGGAATTATCTTTTATTGTTGCCTCAAACAACAATGTGCATTTGTTGTGCAGCAGCTTGAGAAGTTTTTTCTCTTAACATTCTCATGGCCAGATGTTCTGTATAATTTGAACGACCACTTTCAACTTAATTGTACTAAACAACAGTGGCTGAACATATTTCATTTATCTTGTACAGAAAACTTACATATAACTCTGGAGTTCATCTATAAACAGATACATTTATGTAAAATAGATCCTGAAATTACAGTTAAGAACCTTCAAACTTTAAATGGTGCCAAACAATCACTAACATAGATTCACTCTTCACAGAATTATATCACATTATGTTGTTTAGCAACACATAAACTGGACATTTTGGATGAGAAACACAATCCATGTTAGTGTCCTCAAATAAGATGTGAAGTGGACTAAGAGTTTATGAATGGAGAGTGATGTGCAGTTGTAAAAACCTGTTGTGGAGTCGCCTCCTAGTGGTAAGCTGAGCAAAGTATTTTTCCTCTCTAAAGTTTCTAAAGGTCACTCTGTCGAGTGAGACCTCTCACTCAACAACAAGTTTACCTGCCGAGCTGTGTTTTCAGCTGTTTGTGCTGTTCATCAGGCAACATGAGACCATTTGTCATTGACAATGTTGGCTGTTTAAGGTTTACCTAAGGGCCTCTAGATGGCATCAATGCCCCTGTTCAGGTTACACTGGCTAATGAATATAGTCCATGTGGAAATACCAGTTTCAGTATTTAATATAGAAAAGTAATAACCAGCAGTTTGGTTACTATTTGCTCCTGTATGAACAGACTTGCTGCAAGATCTGTTTGATGTAAACTTTATGTTACTGTGCAGTAGATTTTAAGAGTTTTGTGCAGATGTCTTAACTCAAACCACCCAATGACAGTAGCTTTTACACTTTTAATGGTTTACCTTAACAATTTTAATGCAACAGCACGTTCACTTCACATTTTCCCCCATTCTTTCTTCCCATGATGTTCTACTCGTCAGAACAGTTAGGTTGTTTCTCGTTTCTTTAAAATTGACGAACTCTGTAATTTCAAAGACAGCAGCTTTGGATTTTTTTTAAATGTTGCTTATCATATTTAAAGTTAGACAAGATAGGACATGCAAATAAGTAACTGAAGAGCTCGGCTGGTTCTCATGCTCAGGCCTATATTAGCCCAACCCTTCCTTCCCCTCTTCCCTCCCTCCTATCCCTTGCCAAACAGGATCTGTAGGATCTTTCAGAGTCATTTTCTCAGGAGACAGGAATGTCAGAACACAAGGCCTGGTGCCTGCTGGAACATGCACCCTACATTCCCTCTAACTTACAGGAAAAAGTCCCGAATGTGTTGCTCATACATTCACTAATTTCCAAGCAGTGTGTGTGCACCGGACGTGTGGTAGACTCACACTGACTCACTACCGAAATTAGATTGTCTGGTACACCACCCTGCCCAGTTTTTTACAAGGTGAGTGCACGACCTTCGAGTTCAAAAGGAGTTTTATTCATTTTGTGACATGCTTAGCTTCTCTCTCTGAAGAAATTGCAACAAAAATAATAAAGTTTTCATCAAATGTTTTTTTTATTTACAAATTTGTTAGATGACACCGTAAAAATATGCTTTTACAAATGACAAACACATAAAACTATGACAGGACTTTTGAGATTTTTATTTTTCAAAGTTTTTTTTAAAGTCTTCGTGTACAGCTTATAAGCATAATATTATACAGCAGATAGGCTTGTCGTTTAGACTATAAGGAACCCAGGTGTATCAGAATATAAATATAATACAATGAAATTGTGGCATTCGGACTGCATTAACAGAATGACACAAAATCAAAGAAATGTAAAGGATTATTTGGCTGATTTTTCAATCATCCCTCATCACCATCTACAGTATCTCAGGTATTCAGATGCTATCGACAAGCAGAGGATAGAAATGTAACAAAACAAGGACATCCCTATTCATGCTACATTCATCTGCGCCAGTGTGTCTCATTTTTGGACACACAGAGGTCCAGAGCGACAGCACTCCTGCATCTGTTAGCTCGCCCTCTCAACGCTAGCGCTGGCATTTCCATTGCTCGGCAAGCAGAGCTGCACGCAGTGAAATGTTAAAAAGTCACAAAGTCCAGTTTCTTCCCATGTCAGAGGTCCTTTATGCTTTAAATGACAGACCAGTGGCTGGAAGTTGGCGATGAGCTGCTGGTGGACTCTTTGCGGGACTGATTTGGGCTGTGGCTGTAGGTGGGGGAGTGAGTAACACTTGGACTGCTGGGTGGTGTGGACGAACAGGAGGAAGACTTGGATTTAATCTGCAGCCACTTGTCTCCCAAAGCCTTGGCAAAATGGTCGTCGACAGACACACTGATGGAGAGCTGCTGGGAGCGGGCTTTCTGGTAGTTCACTCCGAGGCTCCTCTGGAAATGCTCCTCGACCACGTGGTCATAGTTGCTTTTGGAAATCACTGGAAGAGAGCGAATGGATGACAAAACATCAAATACACACCTCAATGAGTCAGTGAAAGTGAGTGGATATCTGCATTATGATGCGCGCGTGATGATTAGGGAGTGACCGTCTGGTGAATGAGCTCATTCACAATGAGTGTGAGACTGACCTGATGAGTGGCCTCTGTGGACCTCAGATCTGCAGGAGGGGTTTCTTGACGAGGAGACGCAAGTGATCACTGAGGGACGCATCTGAAAAAGGGGGGAAAAAGAGGAAGAGAGATGGGTCATTATTAAATCAAAAGACAGAGGAAAATGACTATATTTCTGCATTTATAACACAGCAACCCTGCTTTGTGTTTTCTTTTCACCACACAAAATATTTCATATCACCTAAACCTGACTGTGCACTTCGTCCCATTGCGACGAAATAGTGTACAAAGTTCAATGTGAAAACAAAATGATTTGAAAACTGATTAAACTGGTTGGGTTTGCCCGTGGAAGTCAGATCACTCCCAGTGTGGTGGCATATGCAGGTCAAAGAGAGAGCAGTCTGTTTGGTCTTGTTGATGGCATTCCTCCCTCCATTGCTCACATTTTCTTCCTGAATCCGGCTGGATTGCATAGCTCGGACAAGCTTAGGCCTGTATACACTCTTGGAAGAAGAATGCCTGTGCAGTTGGATTCACTGACTACAGATGGGAGATTTACCACTGCTGTGGGTACCCTGGAGCTATACTGTGACTACAAAGAGACATAGAGTACTGCCACTTTTCATAAGTTGTGACAGCCCAATCTTTGAGAAACTCACATGTTGAGGACAGATGCAGCACTTATGTATTTGGTGAATTACCTGGATTTGAGTGGTAGCAGAGCCTTTAGTCTTTTCTTCTGTAATTTCAGGGTCTTTCCTTGGTTTCTTGATGAGGGCAAGTGGTTCATCCATGACTGGTGTGTAGTACACATGTGTGGGCACAGGGCTGGTGGGGCTTGGTGTTGGACTCCAGGTGGATGTGGGGCTCTGTGGCCTGTTAAACACCACTGGTGCTGGTGCTGCTCTCTGGGCAGCTTTGCCACTGCTCCTGCTCAGTGCCCGCTCTCGCCTGAAACAAAATGTCAAATGTCAAAAAAGGAAATGTCACATCTCTTTTGCAGAATTTGCACTGAATTAATCACATTTATGGTGTCGAATCATTATTGGAGACGTGAATAAACCAGTTTCACCAACCTTTCCTCCAATGTCAGACTTCTCTCAAGGCTCCGCTTGCGTTTGATTGGATACACTGTTGGGACTCGAGCCCGGTCATTTGCGATATGTCTGTATCTGTCTTCGCTTCTGAGGTGGGGCTGACCTGCAAAACGAAATTAAAGTGCAGAATTAGAATGAGAGGCCTTTAAAACAATGCAACCATACAACAAGCGTTCTTGGCTGGGGCTCAATATGCTGGAACAAATAAATCTAGCAAGATAAAAAACCATTCACTGGCACGGATGATTTTACTACATTGATAATGGTGTGGCACTCAGTGATGACTAACTGCTTGTTTTGATCCATGACATCGACCTGCATGACTACTATTCGTGGGAAAACGATTTTTTTTCTCACCGTTAATTGTAAACTCCGTTAACTTGTAGAACTCGATCTACCTGATCAGTGAGGGTTGCAACACTACACAGCTGATTCAATGCTAACGGTAAATGTTGTTTTTCTGCATAATTTTGGCATTCAGCCCTGTCACACAGCCGAAAGGGCACAATCAACAGGTTTTCTTATGGATGGGGTGCCACACATCTAACAGCTTTTAGTCTTTGAGGACCCTGATTTGGGCGGCACCCATTTGTGAACGTGCCATCAAGGAGAACACACACGAATACGCAGTGGATTTTTGCAAGCACACAAGTTGAAACACATCAACAAGAAGTGATGAAGTCACTGGTGTGTTGAATAAGAGAAATGCACTGTATGTTCTGCCAGTCAAACCCACAAAATGATTTTCTGTGCTGTTATACAGGGCAGAGTAAATTTGACTCAAAACAACAGAAGTCATACTTTAAAATCAATTTGCTCTTGGAGCTCTTGTCTCACACCAGTAAGCTCACGTGTTCAAAACAGTCATGCATACAGTCAAAACACAAAGCATTGTTTGAAAATGTAATGGCAGCATAATTAGGCAGCGGCCCATTGTTTGACTGTATGCTCAGTTAACACTTGAATATCCACATGGATGGGGCAGCGGGAGTCCTTCAAAACTCCTTCAACTGTATTCAAATCCATCATTCAGTGCTTCAAAAGAAGTCACAATAACATCTGCTGCCTTATTGAAATCAAGCATTGTGGTGATGATCTGTTTTGTGAGACAATAAAAGTTTTTCACAGTGTCTTCACACCTCAAGTCCAATCCACATTTCCTACTGGCTGAACACTCCAACACCTGTGTGCTACTCCTTCACACAGAGTGCCATTGTGGAGGAG
>NTHP01000004.1:4383842-4424379 GCA_003416845.1 Oplegnathus fasciatus | reverse complement strand
GGGGGGTGCAGGTATAACCACACCTATGCTGATTTTCTAATGCCTCGGGCATGGATATTTCTTCCTTATTAGCAGAGGGAATATGCTGACCTTCTGTTTGGCTGTGTCTGATCAGATTTTATGGATGTCCAAACAGAAACACAGCATAGTTGTAAGTGACAACACAATTTACAGAATCTTAGTTCAATCTTGTGGACCTTGAAAGCCGATAAGTATTATCATGGAGTCCTTTATACTTTATTCTAATTAGATTTCCTGTATGAAATCATTTTTTTTAATAACAAAAATCTATACATATTTTACAAAGTATATTTTAAAAGTTCAAAATTCTTGTTCCATGTGATTGTCATCACATTTGTTTTTTTTTCCATTTCATACTGTATTTACATAAATATCATGCAAAGAACAAAAGTCAATGCCACTGTAATGAACACAGGTATTATATATGGTTGTGAAATGACATAAGATCTAAACATATAAATATATAATACTAAAGTGTTATACCATAACCATAGCAGAGACTTAATACCACTGATGAAGGTAATAAAAGTATTCACTCTCACCAAGCAACACAATAAAAAAAAAAAGCGCTAATCAAGCTTACCTTCCAAAATGTAGACCTTGAAGCCGCTGCTCATCCGAGTAATGTATTGGAAGTTAGCCACAGCCATGGCTCCTTGTCTTTGTCTGGGTGAAGCCAAATACAGAAGAACACCTTGACTACTGGAGCTCACAGGACACAATGAGCCTCAGTTATAGATTGTATTGGAAAGGTAATGAGATGCTGGGTCTGAGCTCAGCCAGGTAAAGTATCAGGTGAGCGCAGATAGGCGCAGTGACTTCCCTGTGACTCATTCCTTGCATTCAGATTGGCTGCTGACGAGGGCCAATCAAAAGCTCTCATTCATTGTGCGTTGTTGTTGTCCTAAAGGCGGAATGAGCTCACAGGTAGTGCCTGTCTCAAAGGTAGAAAGTGGACTTGCTAAATGTCATAGCACCACAGAATCCACACTGATTACAGACACTTTTGCTTTATTAACACTTTGTTTAGTACAAGATATCATAACAAAAAAAAGAGACACCTCTTTGATCATAAATCACTTTTTCCACACACCTTTTTAGATTTCTCCCTGAGCCTTGAAGAAAGTGAAGTGTGCCTTTTGTTTCCCTCCATGTAGTCAGCACCTGTCCCACTCCCCTCCCTCCCTCCCACCTAATCTGCAATCTCACCAAACTGCATTTTTTCGAGCTCTTAGCCCACCGGAGCTCCAGTCATTCCACTGACCTGCCCATACACGCACGCAGCTGTACTGTGAGCCTGCCTCACCAGTAATCCAAAGGCTTTTGTTGATGGCCAGACAAAGACTCTTAAGTCCTGAAAATGCTGCTGCCATGAGAACAATCTCGCCTGAGCATACTGAGGAGTTTGGCCACACGTAGAAAGTCTTTGGAGGCCACTCACTCAGGTCCTGTATGACACTGGTACTGCTGAAAAGTGTAATTAATATGTTGATAGATGACATATGCAAATCATATGAATATGACTGATAAGTTTGCACATTAGTGCATTGAGAATCAATAAAAATGATCCTCTGTCCTGCCCTTGTGTTGGCTAAAATATCGGCCTGTTTCAATCCATTTAATACTGCTGGTGATTATTGTCCTAACAGGGTGATAGCAGCCGCTAAAGAACATTGTTTCAAAAATGAGAAAGAGCTGCACATTTAAAGGTCTTGCTGTGAATACGTGCATGAAAAGTGTTGAGCTCAATTTAAGCTCAACAGTGCCCCCCTAAGTCACACACTGCAATGGCATGCCATCAAAACCCACACTAGATTACTGTGTGTGCATTTTAAAAATATCAAGAATAGCAAAGTGCTGTTTATTATGTACTAATCTTGAAAAACATGTTTGCTCACTGACAGATTCCATACAGTGCGAACATGTGAAAATGCAAAGAATCTGTGTTTAAAATGTATGGAATGTGTGAGTGGGCGACCGAGTTTTTCTAGTTTTGTAGCTTTATCCTCATGTCTGCACCTCAAACAGCTAAGAAAGTGCATCTCTGGTTGTTTTGTTTACTATACTAACAAAGTTGCATCACTCCTCATGCTCAAAAAAGAGAGATGATTATTACAACACAGCAAAAAGTAACCCATTTTTGTAGTTTGAATAGCCATAATTTGATTGTATTCAACTGAATATTATAATAATAATATTATTATTTTTAACTATTGGTGTATTGTTTTGTTTCAATACACAGTAAATTGTTTCCTCATTCTGTCTAAACCAGCTGTTAACACAATCCCCAAGATAATGTAACACTCCCATGTGAGAAATTCTAATTGCTCCAGTGGATCTTCTTCGTAGTAGAAGAAGGCTCAAGTGTTTACACTACAACATGTGTAAAGAAGGGAGTTGCTCAGAATGAACACTGGTATTTAGCTAATATTTAATTATATAAAAGTAAATGTATTCCTAAAAATGATTAATTATAACCCTGACTACCAGGCATCAACAAGACAAAACAAAGATCATATATTGATATTGCTAATCAAATAGTAAATAATGATAACAATCGTGACATTGTTAATGTAAACAAATAGTCAAAAAAAAACTTGAATGATTTCTAAACACATCGCTGAAATGGCAGAGATTTTGGACTGAACTTGACAGGTGTAGGGTTTCACATTCAATCAATAAATCAATCACTAAATTGATAAAATGATAGATAAATTAATAAATAAACAAATGTAAAATAGAA
Organism: Oplegnathus fasciatus; assembly: GCA_003416845.1. Lineage (NCBI taxonomy): Eukaryota > Metazoa > Chordata > Actinopteri > Centrarchiformes > Oplegnathidae > Oplegnathus > Oplegnathus fasciatus. The sequence goes on along the minus strand of NTHP01000004.1, from coordinate 4,421,615 downwards.
ATAATTGTCTGATGAAAACCTATTACATTAACACTTATTTACTCATGCAGGAAAGGTAAATAAACTTCTCATTTAAGCTACACAATTACTTTTCTGACAAGCAAACAAATTGGAATATAAATAATTTCTGTAAACTGCTGAACTATTTCATCACCTAATATGAGCAGCAGCACTAAAATATTTATACTTAATGGAGAGAGAGCATCTATCGCTACCATTATTCTACTGGTTCAGATAAGAAATGCACGAAGGAAAGTGCATCTGTGTCCACTGTGAACATGGTTCAGTCACCTCCACACAGTGCAGTTTCCATAGCAGAGGCCTGGGACTTCCCGGGGGGTCTGTGTTGATCACTGACTCTGGGTATCACCAACAGATGGCGCATCTCTCACAAATCTGTATCAACTCAGCTGAAAATCAAAAGTAACACCCTGTGTAAGTGTGTCACTGCTGCTTTATTGAACACAGCAGGATGCAATATCACATAGACACCCATATGCACCCCGCAGAGTCAACAGCATGCTCATGTCTGACAGTGAGCGACGCCCCTGTCACCCTGCTCTCATCAGCACCACCATCATATCCCAGCACAGAGCTGCGTCAAGTTAGACAAAGACAGGCTGAACAGTACAGGAAGTTTAATCATACTCCCTTTAGTAGCTTCAAAAATGACAATGGCAAGATATTTGAGTGATTTCAGCTGCCACTACCATTTTCTTTTCGATTACTCTGTTGATTATTTTTTAATTTTTACTGTTTTTAATAATAATTTTTACTAATCTTTGTTAAAAATCTGCAAAAAAAGCCTATTATTGTTTACCAAAGCCTGAGCAGACATATTCAAATCGCTTGTTTTGTACAACCAATATGCCCCAAACCCAAATATTCAAAGAACAATGACACAAAACACACAAAGGCAACAATCAGCAGCTGGATCCAGAAAATGTTTGGCATTTTAACTTAAACAGTCAATCAAAATAAATGCCGATTTCCTGCTAATTTTTAGCTCGACTTTGATTTGCCACTTAATCACAGCAAATGAATCGCTGGCAAACAGCGATTCCTATATTTAAAACTATAATTAAAACTATTCATTATGTGTTAAATTTCAATTAAACTGTCAAGACGCATTGTCTCCTCAGAATTCACCTTATGCTGTAAATCCTCAAGAATAAATAAAAATATCCAGCAACACCCGAATTAACGTGCGTTTATTTTGAAAGCGACATCCGGAAGTCGTGCTCCGCACACCGCCTAACTTGACCCTGGTCCAGCCTTGCAGGCTCCTTTCCCTCAGGATGACTGGGAGTGACGCAGGGCAGACGGAAAAAACTGGGTCTTGAGGGGAAGGACAGGGAGAACGGACGGCGGTGATGCAGGGAGGACTGTAGCTTTAATCCCACAGGTTCAAGCCCGATGCACGGCCCGCCCGCCTGCACAGAGGACATGAGAGTCACCTATATGTAGGCTTTCCTGTGAGAGACAATAATAAGGCATCATCACCTCATCCTCGGGGCGGATCAGTTTCGGATACACTCCCAGGTAGGCTCCATCATGCCTTGTTATGACAGACACTGCTCATTACTACAGAGGCTGCTTTGATTTGTGGGTTTATTAAACCCATCAGATGTGAATGTGTACATTTTGTGTCATTTGAGTCAACCGTGTGCACCCTGATTTTTTTTTAGCTGTTGTCAAGAGGCTGTGTGATGCTTTGCTTTACCTCAGCTAATCCCATAAGCTACTCAGTCACGATTCCTTACTACTGTGATCAGATATTAAAAAATCAGCTCCTAATTGATAACACAAGGCTTATTTTCCTTTAGGTAACATTGATCTCCGTTCCTGCACATGGAAAAGTAGCCTAGTCATTCCATTTTCTCACTGAACACCAAGTTGTGAGTCGCATCCAGTTGGAGGATATTTGGACACCTCTTCCCGTCATTTTATTAAGTCTCCATCATGAACTACCTGCGTCGACGACTGTCGGACAGCAATTTCATGTCCAACCTGCCCAATGGCTACATGACCGATCTCCAACGCCCCGACCCGCCGCAGCAAAGCCCCGCAGTGTCGCCAGGGCCGTCGGAGAGGCGCCAGTCAACCAGCCAGCAGCAGCAGCAGCAGCAGCCGCCTGCAGGTGGAGGCTCCGGCTTCTTCTCATCCATATCCCATGCTGTCAAACAGACCACAGCTGCTGCGGCTGCGACCTTATCTGAGGCGGCGGACCGGGCAGGAGTCTCCAGCAGTGCCAAGATCCTCCTGGTTATCGACGACCAGCAGACCGACTGGTAAGAGCAGTGCGCATTGCCAGTCTAGACAGAAATGTGTGCCAGACCGTGGGTTTGCAGTGGCCTAACATCTAGAAGGTCATATGATTCATCCAGAGCTGTGAGATATATCACGTGCAACAGCCCGTTGGCGTCTCGCTCAGACCTGAAACACCTTGCAGAGGTGTCTGCGTGCTGATAGAGCAAAAGCGCAACAGAAGGCAGAGAAACCATTTTCATTTGATCAGCTGTTGCTTGTGTCGAAGTCATCTTTCATTCTGCCATTAAAATGCGTAAAAAGATGCCAGTGCGCTGGGTATGGGCTGGTGCCACCATGACGATGCAGGTATTTTTCAAATCAGTGGCTGTGAGGGAAAATTGTGCACAAGCACTGTACGTGCGCCAGGTTAGTTGAAGCCTCTTCACCAGTGCACATCATGCATGCTTATTAGAGCTTTAAGCACAAGTCAGAGGTGATAAAACACAGCACTCTTGTCTCAAAATGACACCCTAGGTGATAATAAACGAAGCAGATCTGTGCATCATCACATCTAAACCTTTCCAACCCACAGTACTAAGGCCATGTGGTTCTCCCACTCTGTCACAACCCCACTCTCCCACTCTGTCACAACATAGGGTGGATGTAAAATGCATGGACCAGTATTCATGTCCTTATGTTCAATTCAGATCTCCTTATGCACCAGGAAGGTTAAAATAATGTGACACGGACTACTTGATGTAGCTTTACCTTTTGTATGTGTTGCATGGTGCCTAATCCTGGTGCTTTGCCAGCAGTTACAGTAATATTGCCACTAATGGTTTACTGTATCTGTTAAAAATAGCATTTCGTTCCATTGATGTCAGCTTATTTTATGTATTTGACATCACATTTTCCTTGGCCAGGGATACTCTCAGAGTTTTGAAATGTTCTGCAGTTGCTGGAGAAAATGTCAGCTGTCAGTTACAGGAGAAATGTGCAAAATGAAATTTGTGTTTTGTGTCTGGATACAAACAACAATCGGATTCCTCATTTCACACGCAGGGTAAAGGTCTTCAGAGGAAGAAAGGTCCACGGTGAATTTGACATCAAAGTAGAGCAGGTAGGTTTTACATGATGTAACTATTTGCTTTATTCTGTGTTAGTGTTCATCTTAACGCCCCACCAGGAGGACAGGAAACGTGTAAAATAAAGATTGGAGTAGTTGAAAGAAACCAGCCCAGCTCTTTGAGCTTTGTCACCACACTGTGAACTTCAGCTGGAGCGATGTTACATCATTCTTTCACAAGACATTAGTATTCTGTGTTGTGTTGATGGATAATGCCGTCTCTGATCTATTTATGCCAAGACCTGGTAACTGAAATAGTATGTTTTTTTTCTCTGTAGATGCAGGGATTGCCATTGACATTATTATGGGATGAGTTCATTATATTTTACTGTTGGTCACTGTTCTCTCTACAAGCATAAGCAGCTATAGATTATCCATTGAAAATGTAGCCCTGCCCACATTATGTATCCTTTGTCTTCACTTTGTTACTATTATCTTTATTTTCTGAGGCAGCGTCATGTGTAAGTCACTTGGTGAGTCATTTTGTTGGGTAAATCTTACTAATTTGTCTACTTGCATTTTAGGTGTACTGATCAACAACAGGCTTGATACTAACATAAAATGATTCATGGTTTTTCAATAAATAACAGATGACTCATCCACTTCAATGGGAGCTATTACTGTGTTCAGAGAGTCCTTAGAATGATAAATGTCCCGGGGTCCAGTTCACTAATGACTGAGTATTGATAGGAGAGGGGACTGCTGCATTCATTCATTCTCTTGACATCTGATTAAGAGAAACATATTTCTTTTGGCATCTGAGTGATGCAAACGTAATCTCTTATGAATCAGTTGTTTGTGAAGCCTATCAACCGACCAATAATCATTTTGATAAATTTGTGTGCAACAAATTGTGTAACATTATAAGAATATTTATGGATACAGCATAGTGGCTATCTATGCTGTAATCCACCCAGTAGCACGTTGAGGAGACCCTGAAAGTTTGAAAATCTTTTTTCCTCTGCCTGAGGCATTTTCCTTTCTTCCTATTTTTGTCCCTCTACTTCATGTTGCGCTTGCGTTTCCATTATTTCCCCTGTGGCCCCTTAACAGGAAGAACACACTTCAGATAAAGTCTGCCGTCTTATAATTTAACCTTGTTCAATCCGACTCATGTAGAATCGGTTGTCAGTCTCTGCCCTCCTGCTCTGATCACAGTGTTTTATGTGGTGTTTGTTGGGGATTGACCATCACACTGTCCTTTTAGGCCGAGTTCTCTGAAATCAACCTGGTGGCCAATTCCACAGGCACCTACAGTGTGGACACTGATGCGATCAGGAATGGCCATAAGGTTACTAAGTAAGTAAACATTTACAGTTAAGAAAGTTTGATAATCCACAGTGCTGCTGCAAATTTGAGGTTATGTTGAAATCCACTATGCACTGAATGGAAATTCCTCATAACTGCTCAGTTTGTTTTGCAGTGCAGTTTAATATTTTGCTAATGTCCTCTCTCCCAGATCCTTTAAGCCAGACTTTGTGCTGATCAGACAGCATGCCTTCAGCATGGACAAGAATGGAGACCACAGGAACATGGTGATCGGACTGCAGTATGCTGGACTGCCAAGTGTTAACTCTTTGCACTCTGTCTACAATTTCTGTGACAAACCATGGGTGGTAAGTACTATTTGATTAAATAATTTGTTCAAACCATATTGCACATTAAATTCAGCTGCAAAGGCCTATAAAACCTCCATCCTTAATATTTGTGGCTATTTTAGTTTGCTCAGATGTCTAGACTCTACAAGCAACTGGGCCCAGAGGAGTTCCCACTGATAGAGCAGGTTTACTATCCAAACCACAAGGAAATGGTGAGTTCTTTGCCATCTGCTCTTCTCCTCTCTCTCCTCCCCCTTTCCACTTGTGCTGATGGGTATGTTTGAATGCTAAGCAACCCTTAAAGAGACACACACACACACACACACACACACACACACACACACACACACACACACAGACAGGCCATCCCTCTGCACTGGTCACATTTTAGGAGGGTAATTCACTTCCATGTCAATATCTCATGTAGCAGCTGAGACCAATCTAATTTTCTGGGGAGTGTCTTGTTTTTTTTCTTTCCGGGTAGAGGTTTTTTTGATTATTTGTTTGCCAAGTCAGTGTCAGTACAGTAAAACTGAGACTGTTGCTGCAGAGCAGTCATCTCCACCCCTGCAGTCAGTGCTTTCAAGCATCAATATGAATCATAATGTTCGACAGAAATAGAGGAGGGGTGCTATGTTTCACTTCTGTTTGACTGAAATGGATTAAAAATCAGTATTTTAATCATTAGAGTACTACGATGAAATTAATTTATCAGAAATCTGAGTATGTGATAATGCTCTTGTTACAGATTACCTCCCCTCGGTTCCCTGTAGTGGTAAAGATGGGCCATGCTCACTCAGGAATGGGAAAGGTAGTACTGGAGTGCTGAAAAGTTTTTACTCAATTCAATGTGAACACAACATTTCTGGGACAGATAAATGCCAGTATTTTTATATTTTCACCTTTGCTACCCCAGGTGAAAGTGGACAATCAATATGATTTTCAAGATATTGCCAGTGTTGTGGCACTGACCAAGACTTATGCCACGTCCGAGCCCTTCATTGATGCAAAGTATGATGTCCGCATCCAGAAGATTGGCGACAATTACAAAGCTTACATGTGAGTGAAATTAGGATTCTGCTATCTTCAGTTTCAGACTACTACCAGTATATTATTATATCAAATGAAGATAGTTAAACATGAAAATAATGTTTTAATTCTAATTAACAGGAGAACATCAATTTCTGGCAACTGGAAAACCAACACCGGCTCATCTATGCTTGAGCAGGTGGCCATGTCAGACAAGTAAGAGCTCACAAATGCAGATGAGATGAGATTATAAATCCTATAATGTCTCACTGTATTATTATAGCTCTGTTTAACACCTTATTATTAGGTACAGACTGTGGGTGGACTCTTGTGCTGACATCTTTGGAGGGTTGGATATCTGTGCTGTGGAGGCTCTACATGGTAAAGATGGCAAGGACTACATTATAGAGGTACTAGAAGGCAGTATAATGATATCAAGGGGATATTTGTCTGTGGTCATAAGGGAAATCCGTTAAATCTGTCATCCTGTTGATTTTTAGGTTGATGACTGTTCGATGCCACTGATTGGGGATCAGCAGGACGAGGATCGCGTTCAGATTGCAGAGCTGGTGGTTTCTAAGATGAACCAGACTGTTCCACGCACTTCAAGCTCTTCTTCCACAGTCCGTGCCACAGCAGGACAGCCAGCACAGGTGCTCAAACCACAGATGCTCCATACTTACTCCAGTAATCTCTCACCTTTCTTTAGTTTCCCCACTTCTATTAAAAATATATGTCAAGTCAGGTACATTTTTATTCAGGGTGCACAGTTACACTCAAGGTTTCTTAGAAAATCTAACTTTAAAAGAGAACATGTAAACAAAGCACAAAAAATTCAACAGGAATAGTGGGCATAAAACTTGTATAATAACAATGAAAGGGCAGCAGCGATCTCAGATGTACAATATATATACAGATGTATACAGATACATTTCACATAGTGAAATACATACATGTCCAGGTGTATGTGGTGCACATCCATGCGAGGCTTTAAATATCAAAGCACAGCTTTTTAAGTCAGCAGTTAGCGTAATGAATGTAGAATTTGAGTCATGTGGTCGACTTTTTTGATATAGTGAGAATTCTAGTATTAGCACTTTGACCAAACTTAAGGCAATTGGTGGAACCATCCTTTGGTGGAACCATTGCAAAAGACAGCATGGTAAAGACCCTGGAAATATTACAAAAATTGAAGAATCAAATATTATTGATTCAAAGGATAGACACAGACCACACCAATATTTTCACTCTGAAATCGTAGCCATCAAAATTTAGGGCGATGTCTGAAAATAGATGTCTATGTCTGACTGGACCAATACTTAGCATTTCAGTTTTATAGTATTGTGCACTCAGGAGTGAGCTGACACAGACTTCTGAGGTATCAGACAAACAGTTTCAAAGATAGAAGTCACGGTTAATAGGCGCATATAATTGAGTGTCATCAGCGTAGAAGTGGAGACTTATGTCACATTTATGGGTAATATATCTATGAGACAACATAGACATTTATAGTAATGGGAAAAGCACTGACCCCTGGGGCACTCTTGACTTAATAGAGAGATCTGAGGTGGTCTCAGGCAACATCTGATATCATCCATGTGACAATGGACCAGAAGGGCCAGAAGGAGTCAAAAAAATGTAACATTATTTTCTATCATTAGCAATTTTTTTTCCTTTCTTGTTTGATAAATACTTACTCTCTTCCCTTTTAACATCTGTGTGTTTTGTAGAAAGCAGTGTCTCCTCAGCCTGTCTCACAGCCCAGAGTACCACAGGCTCAGCAGCGCCCTTCACCTCAGGGTAGGAACAAGACTTTTCACAGTAACAATAATATTTCACAATAAGTAAAATTTTACCATTTGTTTTTATTCATAAATCATTTTCCTTTATTTCCAAGTCTCAGCAAGGGTATTAGGAAAGTGTTTGAATGTGATTGCTGCTTTTGTTTTTCTCCTGTAGGTGGTCCTCAGCAAAGTCCCCCATCTCAGCAGCGCCCACAGCCTCAAGGTCAACCTCCTGCACAGGCCCAGCAATCTGCTGCCAGCCCAGCTACCGGAGACCTCAGTGCCCAGGCTAAGCCTAATCAAGGACCTGCAGCCCAGCCGCGTCCACCAGGCCAGGGAGCTCCTCAAGGCCAGAGACCTCCTTCTGGTCAGGGCTCTCCTCAGCGAAGCCAAGGAGGTTCACCTCAAACTCAGCGGCAACAGTCTGTTTCCCAGCAGCAGCAGAAACCGTCTACAGGAGGCCCTGGCCAGAAACCCCAGCAGCAGCGGCCTGCCCAGCCCCCGAGGCAGCAGTCACAGGGGGGGCCACAGCAACAGAGGGCTCCTGGCCAGCAAGGTCGTCCTGGAGCACCCACCACCCAGCAGCCCAGACCCGCTGCTCAAGGCCATGGGGGCCCAGGGGGACGACCCCCGCTGCAGCAAAAACCTCAACCCCCACAAAAGCCCAGTCAGGACAACCAGGCTATGGGCGGCTCTCCACAACTAAAGTAAGTAACTGTGTATGATAAATGATTTGGGATCAGTTTCCTCTCATTTTTTATGAAGTGAACCTTACAGCTGACCTGAACAGAAGATCCTTTCTTACTTTTTGCCTGCAGTGAGATATGCATGCCTCATGGGAAATCTATTCATGCTCCTTATTGACAAATGATCCACCTTAATGTGCATGATTTATTGATTGTTACATTCCTTTCTTCAGTCCTTCAGCAGCAGTTTCACAAGACATAACATTTCAGATTCAGATTCAGAACAACGGGCGGAAGCTGGCTTGCAGTTGTTTATTAACCATAATGAATCTATCACATCCGTCACAATCCATGTTGACATAGCTGACCAAATTCTCTAAATCCTACCTTTAAATCAATTTCCTCTTTGAAGCAGGCATGGACATACATACATATATATATATACATAACTATTGATACAGCTAATTATCTACTACTGTTTTCGACTTTTATTAACTTTTTTGTTTGTAAAAAAATGTTTATTTAACATCAAACCTCTTCAGTTGATGAGCTGCTGCTTTTTAAAGCATTCATTTATGACAGAAATAGCAATTTTTCCATCTTAATTTCAATAATTATTGATAAAACAATTAAAATATGCAATATTTTTGTCATATCATGTATAGCAAATTCAACTGATGTTTTTTTTCTGATTCACATTCAGTCCCAAAATTTAAAGTGGGACAACATATTTAATAACTACTTCTAACAACTTCTATAACTCCTTTTGATTTAGAAGCTATCAAAGCTGTACAAGTATTCTTACGCTTCATCTGTATTTGTTGACCGCTTTAGAAATTTAATCAGAGGCTTTCACTGCAAAAGAATCTGTATGATTGCCTCTACATTAGTGGTGAATACATTCTCCAGGTGATGGTTTTCATGGGCAAATGACTCAGATAATCCTGATTTTGGATTATATTAATTAGATTGCATTATGCTCTTTTGAAATAGATACATATAACATTTTGTCATCGGTCCCTGATAAAAAAAACATGCATCACTTTGCATCCAGAAAAGTCATTCACTATTCATATCATATCAGAGCTAGGCCAGCTTGAAATGATAAGGTAATACTGAATGACCATAGAGAAGGAATGCGCTTTAATCATCTTTTATAGAGCCTTTTCTCTCCCGTCTCTCTCTCTGTCTTGTGGTGCTCCAGTCTTTTCATTCCATGGGTTTGCTGCATGACTTTAATAGCCTCTTCCTCTCCTCTATTGCCATTTTCCTCTCTTTATAGCAAGTCCCAGTCTCTTACCAATACCTTCAACATTCCAGAAACCCCAGCGCCACGAGCCAGCCTTAGCCAGGATGAGGTGAAGGCTGAAACCATACGCAATCTACGCAAATCTTTTGCCAGTCTCTTCTCTGACTGAGATGGCATAAGCCCCCTTCCCCTCCTCCTACTGACAGAAAGATGGACAGGCAAACTGAAGGGCAGATTCTCCCAACGAACAAGGACCAACAGGATGCCGTCTCCAATTCATGTACATTGACCCTGATATGAAAATGTACACACTTGACACCCACTGCCTAAATTGTTAAAATCTTTTAAAATGAACAAAAAGTAGAATACACAGTAAATTTAGGCACTGATGTCGGAAACATTCCTTGCCTCGCCTCAAGCTTAAGTAAGTCATCTACTCATCGTGTCACACAAAACAACACAAAAGCCTGTATATGCATGAACACACACACATACAAAAATAAGAAACAAAACTACACAATACTGCTCCCACTTGTTTGTTGGTGCCGTAAAGTCATTGTGATCTTTATGTACGAATTTTGGCTGGTTTGCCGACCAACCAAATGAATTAAGGGACTGTACAAAAATTACTGAGCTGGGGCGGAGTGCTTAATCTTATATTTTATTTTATAAAAGGGCGAGGCGCTCCCCAGCGTTATTGAGTATCTCAAAATACTATATTCATGGCAAACTTAACAAAATAGTGAAAATACAGCCACTCTCTATTTTTGAATAAGGAGCTGCTAAATAAACTTGTAGCCACAAAATGGAACAAGCAACAGCTCTGTGCTGAAGGGCTTGTGCGCTGCAATATTTTCACCCTGCCTCTTATCCTCTGCATATGGCAAAATCATCACACTTATCACATTTTATCTAATTAATCTCACAAATATAAAATATGAAATAGAATAGAAATATGAATAAGATATATGAATGAGAAAAAGTGAAAGACTTTCCCCTGCTCTCCCAAAAAAAGTCAGACTACCGTCTCTTTAAGTAAAAATGGCAATACCCTCCCCTTTTTCTGACCCCCTCCGCCCCTAATAATTTTTTTACAGTCCCTAACTCAGCACAGCTGCGCACATAGGATGTCCAGTGTTTAGCTAATGCTAGATCTGTTTGAGCTGTTGACCGCACATGGTGATGTCTTAGCTGCATGTCAACAGGAGGCAATGGTTGCATTTTCCAACCCCTGACATTGGCGCTTGTAACTGTGTTGTCACATGTAGTTGAATTAGTTAGTAAAGTAACCTAGTAGATGTTGTGAGAATGTTGTTGCTGCCACTTTTCTTCCTGCTTTTTGTCGCACAAGAGCAAAAGCCCGAAAGCTCTCCACCTTGAACGCATGCCTTACACAGACAAGAACGTCAGATCAAATGGAGTTGTCTCAGGGATGTCCAATTGATTGTGACACTTGTGTGTGGGTGAGGGTCTTCCATTACAGTTTTATTGTGGTTGTTTACCAATAATGAAGGAAAAGCATGCATTTTAATGAGGTAGAATGTTTTTATTATTTCAGATGCATTTGCACACAGAGTATACTGCAAAATTATACTTGAATACAGTGACACTGACTGATGTATGAAGTCTATATTTTCAGGTTTATTCATCTGCCACTTGACAAAGCAACAACTCGGTGTTCCCACCCTGGGGTGCTGCTGTGTCTGTGACAGGTGTGGTACAGGGGGATACAGCATAGGCAGGGTTGGCAACTGTTCTGGTGTAGTTAGTGAAAAATTAGATTATTTACAGACAGTGTCATTTCATATTCCCTTGATTTCAAAGCAATGTAATGTAAAAAAAACTTCTGACTGTAAACCAGCTACGAATGGATGTAGAGTACGTTATAGGTTGAATTTAGGGTTTAGCATTTAGTCAGTGCATTGTGATTTTGCACTTAACTAACTTCAGCACTGAGTCTGTAACATACAGTGCAGCAGAGTTTCTGCTTCCATATACGCCTCCCAGTTTTCAACGGGTTCACAGTCTGTAAGAAGAGGCTATACAATAAAGAAACGAAATAATGTAAAGGTACAGGAATGTCAACTGTGGGATGCACCTCTGCAGTAGATTTAGCCACTCCTCCTTCGCGCTGACAACCCTGTCTTTGATCACTACTCTGAAAATCCGAACTGTTACTAAAAAACAATTATGTTTCCAGGCACTAAAAATGTCTTCCAGAAGGAGTGCTTTCCATTTGAATGTCGACATAGTATGGCAATATCATGCTTTTTAGAGAGAAGACCCAATAGCCAAAAGTATAAAGGAGTCCTGGTTCCCCTGCAGATCCTCCATGCTGCCTGTGTTTATCAGTCTATTTGTGTAGCCACAGTGACCCCTTGTGCTCAATGGTGCATAAATGTGTGAATGTTGTTCTGTAACTGGTCAAACCAAATAGATGTGTTGTACAGAGCTCTGAGTGATGCAGATTGTCACCTTTACCCCCTGCTGCTATTTGTGCTTGTTGATATGATGTGTGTCTTTGAACTTTCTGAGTTTTTATTTTTAAAATTTGTGAATTTTGTTTCAATTATTTTGTACATGCTTCATTTTTTCTATGAGGCAGGACTATCTGGGGCTTGTATGTTTATGCATTGGTGATTCAGGGCTTCATTTTTAAATTTTACAGTGACTCAGTGTCAGAACATGACTGTCAGATTCAGTAAGAGCAGCCTTGTGTAATTGTTACACTGAGTGTGTAATTTATGAAAATGAGCCATCACAATTAGCATGGATGGTTAACTTTGAAAAATGTCATTCTGTCACTCAGAGGCCTCTCGGCCATATTAAGACATACCATTTGCCATGGCACCCCCTGAGACTGACAGGGTGAGCTGTGACAGCAATGCGAAGAAGTAGTTTTATGTATTTATGTTTTTGATATTCACAGATCTTTTCTTTTTTACATTATTTATGGTAGATATATTTGACCGTGAATGTACATTCTTTTCTTAGTTACAGCTAGTTTTATTGTTTTCTAAAAGCATTGTATAATCATTGTGAAAAGATGAAATCCTTACAAATTTGAGTCGATGCCTGCCAGATTTAAAAGTGTACATCATAAATGTAAGTGCAAGAATCAAAAAGCTGAGGTTTTTTTTGTTAATCAAAAAAATAAGATACTGCATAACGTAAATCATGGTGGATTATTGAATTAAATGTAAAAAACAATATTTGATGTTATATGCAATGTAGCTATATTATGTGAAAATGAGTATGTTATTAAAACATGCACATGTCTAATAAAGTCTATGACAAACAATGACCGTTTTATTTGTTATTGTTGACTGAATATAGAACAGTAAAACTGAGGCTTTCAGGTTCAAGTTTTACTTGATCATGTCCACCCTGGAAGAGGGGTTCCTCCTCCATTGCTCTTCCAGAGGATAGAGAGTTTTGTATGTTGCCCAGATTGTAAAGCCCTCTGAGGCAAAAAGATGTTATAGAAATAAATCTGTATTGACATGACATTACTTAATGCATTTATATCAAGAAATTGAAAATATTAGGTTGCCCACGTTAAACAGGTAGAGGTTCTAAAAACCTATCAAACTTTAAAGCAATAAAAGATTCTATAAAATTGATGAAATGCATGTTGCAAACTGAGCATGCTTTGCTCAGCTGAACAGTGTTTTGCAAAAGTAGTTGTAATAGCAGTCCTACTAATGTGACCACAAGGTGGTGTGGGCCTACAGTCTCACTACCGTAGCCTCTTCAATTCTGCACAAGATTAATCGGGTTATATAATTCATTTTACGCTGGTGTAATGAGCACACATGTCTGTATCTGTTTGATCAGAACTATTCATAACATTTCATTCATTTGGCAAATGCTTTTGTCCAAAGCAACTTCAAATTTGACACGAGCATGTGTGAGATATCAGCAAAAAACTGGAAGCGCATCCCTCTCAAACAACCAAGTAAAAACATGTTCAGTGCTACAGTTCAGCTGCTTTGGATTTTTATTTTTTAGAAATGGGATGTTAGTAAGTCACTGGCTATTCAGCGATTGAACCATTATTGTGTTGGTGAGGCTGCAGAGACAAGAGTTTTATTGGAGTTCTGTGTTCTGCTGTGTTATAAACTCCAATGGGGTCTCATTTTCATTGTGTCCTCTGAGGCATACATTTTAATAACACAATTCTGAGTCATAATCACACAGAAAACACAAATACCAATGTGTGCATAATCCTATTAAACAAAACTAATCTGGCACATACAAACAAATGGCTGCCTGAATACCACTCATCATAGTTTAGCCTCATCTTTTCTTCTTAGAATAACGGCCTAATTCATGGTGTTTGGGGAAAAACACATGTATTATGTTGCAGCATCTTTTGGACTTTCATTAGGGCTACAAATCTGAATGCAGCAGCTGCAGCTGAGAGAGGCCAATAGTATTATGCACCCCCCAGTCAAAAGAATGACTGTTTCGTTGCCTTGTCTTTTACAAATCAATGACTCCATCTATAACTGAAACAAATACATTAAAATTGAGATATCTTACTTTCCCTCATCCAACTATAAAATGACTTGCCCCGTCTAAATATTTTGCTTTTATGTAGTGAGGGATGGAGCTCAATATTAATCACCAAATGGATCAATTTCTTTTTCCCCTTGAAAGTTTTCATTGCAGACAAAAGTGTCTGGAGTGCAAAATCCAATTTGCAGGCAGGATGTTATATAGCAGCTCGCTCACAAAAGGTCAGTGTGGTTTTTAAAGCTCTGTCTGCTTGCTTGCATTTCTTATCTAGCTGGCCAGCGGGCCATACAATTCTCTCCTAACAAATCTAGGTTTGGTTAGCAGTGAAGACGGTCATCTGATCAGGAAAGATATGATTTCATATTGAACGTGCTCTGGAGGATAATTACATTCTACTTTTTTGACATCAAATATTTGTAAGTCAGCATCATTCACACAAACTGTGCCACTCCACATTTTGAGCCTACACTAACAAAGGAATGACTTTCGTATTTTGACAGAGGACTGCAGACGGCTGTTTATTGGACAGAATTTATCTCTATCTGGCAAACTGAGCCATCCATTCACAAGAAAACAACAGAAATTGCGATTTTCTCCCACTACAGTCAGGTGTTGTGTAATCACTCTAATACAACTTCTATGACTTTGCAGGTCACAAATAGAGGATTCAAGGGTAATGCCAGCAATAGTCTTGTTCTGTTACGGACAGAGCGAATACAAAAGGGGAGGGGCACTCACGACTTCTTCTCTGAGCCAGGATATTTCTAGAGCTGACCCATTTAAACAGCCCGGAGAAGCTGCGAGCACAGGTGCATCTGGATGGCTGGAGCTGCCAACCAGAATGCGTAATTACATACATTAAGTGTCAAAACTGATTTGCACATGTAATTTGATGGGTGGATGTGCAAACTTTGAACGGGAAACATTCCAGGCGTGGGGGGTCAAAACCACTTGCTTCATTCATTTCAAATACTTAAACAGAGCATATATAACCAAGTGCTCTCAATTGCTCTCATTCTTTTATGAGGGAAAAACAAAAAACTAATGTCAGTCCACAATTCAGTTGTTTTATTCAACAGTCTTTGAATAGGAAACAGTGGCTGTTACAGCTATTATACAAGGCCTACAGCCTTGCACAATTAGTGCAACTCAGTACTGCTTTGCATTGTACTGCTGTGGGATGGAGAGTGAGAGATATCCATATTTAGAAGGACCTCATTGATTCTTCCAAACCGAGGCACAAAAGATTTGTTGTCTGTCCAGTCTTGAATAGCGGGACCTTAATGACAGCCCTGCATTATAAAACCTCCCGCTGACCTCAATCAGTGTTTGAAAATCTCATGAAACTCTGAGCGAGAGCAGTTTGCTCCGACTGTAATATAACCGCATTCTGTTTCCACTTTGTTACATAACAATATCACAGTGACAATGCACAACCACAAATAATTCACACCAGTCAGGAGCCCTCGGAAAGAAACTGCACCCACCAAGAGAAGAGGCCCGTCTCTCCGTTCCAAGTGTGTTTCCCCTTTAATAAACTTGCACACATGACTGAGTGATTCCTTAGCCAAAATGGCAGATGATGAAGGATGAGAGAGGAGTGTGTAGTAAAGATTTAATTAAGACTCGCCATGGGATGTCTTACTGTGACTCCAGAGACCAGGACAGAGGAGTTTGTGTTTGCTCAGTGCAGCTGTGAATAATATCTACACTATTCTTACTTTGACCTACATGTACTGAGAGGAGGATCTGAGAATATGCCCACATAAGCGCGGGTCTTTCTTACTGTTTTATTTTCACCGTGAGGCTGCCAGAGGGGCTTCTCCTTATGCTAAACCTTATGTTGACTTTAAATTGTCAATCTCTGCTGGAGATAATCTGGGACATTAGAGACATCCACGCTGTGCGTTTCCACTGAACGTGCAGTTCAGTGCAGATATGAAGCTGCACTGCTGAATCCCTCCCGCGGTGCATTTGCAGATTGTTGAAGGTTTACAAGCAATTTTCACCTCCCTCCGTCTCATCCTCGTGACGTAGATTTTTATGGTCTCCATGGAAGACTCCCATCAGCACTTTACTTCATTCCCTTTGAAATCAATTCAGTCTCTTTTGCTCCTACTCAGTGTGGGTTGCCATGGATACCGCTCCCAAATGGTTTGGCTTGTACATGAATTTGTTTATGAGTGTTACTTGGAGTGGATTGGAATGTTCTTTTTTTGCGCAGCCAAAGTAAACACAATTTGCTAATTAAGCACAGGAAAATGACACACAAACGGTTATTATTCTATTCTATTTTATTCTTTTCTTCAAGCCTCAAGGTGCACAGCAACCCCATTTGGTCAAGGTTTCCTCGGGGAGTGATAATGAAATCACTTCTCTTGCAAACATTCGCCTCCCTTACAACATGCAGTATCAGCTACATGAGGACACTAGTAAGAGTTCCTCTAGTGACTCCAGTGCACCCTGGAAAAGCTGAACAATCCGCTGAATATAATCTAGTCTGATCCACCAGGAATCAAAGCTACGCCAACGTGGCTTCTTCAGTTCCCCGTTGAGCCAAAAAGCATCCAAATACTTCACTTGGCTGCATCTAAATCCTCACAAAAACACGCGGTCTGAGCGGCGTGCGCCCTATATGGACCGCCACAACTGTAAATTATGTCTGGGGGAAGAAAGTTGGAAGGAGAGGATTGAGTGGTTTAATTTGTTGAGGACTTAATCGGGGTTCATTTGGAATTAAGGGAAGACTGGGTGCATCTCCCACTGAGTCTTCAGTTTGCTGCATTCCACCCTGCATCTAGTATCTACATATTTCATGCAGGGCATAAAAAGGGTCCTGTAAGATCTCAAGGAACCACCCACATTCAGACATATGTCTATCTACAGTAAGAGGTCTAATTCTGGCTGTGTGAAATATTCACCACTGTAGGGACCACAGACACCATCTCGAGCTTCCCTGGGGACTTCTTGTGAAATGTGTTTGCCTTAACATGGCTGTCTAATGTGTTTTCCTTGTTTCCTCTGACATATCATTACAGTCCGAAATAACCGAAGCTGAGAGTTGCTTTGTATTAGCCTGCCACATTGGCTATTTTGGGCTGGACTTTGTAAGCAATGGGGCCTGGCTGTGTGTGTGTGTGTGTGTGTGTGTGTGTGCGCATCCCTGCATCTCTTATGTAATTCCCTCCAATGGTAACACAGAAATCAGAAAGAAAGTTTGTAGAGAGTCGCTTAATCTTACGTAGAGTTAATTGGAGACAGCTGGAGAACTGAGGGTTGTTTACTGTGCCAGCATGAGCAGGGAACAGTGTAGGAACAAAGCAGAATGTCCAGATTCTTCCTTATGGCTCATTATGGCTGATATGTCAGAGCAGCATGAAAGCTTGTTTGAGTGGCGGAGGCAGAGTGAGGCAGCGTTCTGCTTTAACGTTGTTACTTTGCGGTGGTATAAGTCTGATTGATCCCTGTCATAGGGGCCTCTAATCAACAGAGAGCCATTGATTTCCTCTCCACAGAGCCTACGAGGTGCCTAAGACACCTGCTAGCAGCCAGCTGACAGACACTTATGCCTGCTAACCAACAGCTGACACAAACTGATGCCAATGCACTGTGCTGGAGAGGGTGAGTCACACATGCTCAGATAGATCCCACTCTCAGGGATGCTGGATGCGGCACAATGTGAGATCCACTGTACTGTCATTCTGAATCATATCTCATGCACGTGGCATGTCACAGATGGAGTCTCGGTTAGCCGTGGTGTTCTGTGACCAGGATGCAGGCGGGAGAAGTATAGATAATAGAAACCGAATCGTCTACTGTGCACAAGCAGCGCAACGCTGCCTTCTCCTGTAACAGAATGAGCCCTGTCAAAGGTAAGTATCATTGCGATCTTCAGCCTGATCAGCACAGTTCGTCTGTGGTGATTTCTATCTGCCGTGAGAGTGCTTCAGTAAGCAGTTTTCCAGCAGCAGTCACATGCCCCGGGGCTCGCAGCCAGCTGTCCCCATCATCAATTCAGACAATGCAGAAGGCTGTGGCGAGGTGAGACTTTGGGGCAGATGTGTGTGGCACGGGGCAGGCTACAGGGAAAGCACAAACAAAACAACAAAGATGATGTGCAAGCAAGAAAGAACATTTTGTTGTATCAAAATGAGGTTGTATCAGGGTGGATTTCAACGGGGTACGAGAGCGTTTTGTCAGGCGCCAATCTGAACGTATGTACAATATTTCACCAGGACTCCACGTCATTATCAGAGGAGCAACTCCATACAGCTCAAGTTTGGATGAGTCCATCACACTAGAGCTGCAACGATTAATCGATTAGTCGGTCTACAGAAATTTAATCGCAAGTCATTTTTTAAGCAAAATGCTTAACATTTGCTGGTTCAAGCTTCTAAAATGTAAGAATTTGTTGTGTTTATTTGTCATACATGATAGATGTGTGAATGTCTTTGGGTTTTGAGCTGCTGGTCGAATAAAACAAGGCACTTGAAGATGTCGCTATGGGAAATTTTTCACATCATCTTATAGACCTAACAATTAATGAGAAGATAAGTTGCACATAACTGGACAATGAAAACAATCCTTAGTTGCAGCCATACATCACACTTCTACTTCCATCATAATAAAGTACAAACTTACAGTATATTGGCACAAGACTGATTTTTACATCACCATGTCTAATGCATGTCCAACAGTGTAGGAGGGAGACCAGAAGTGACCGGTCAAGTGTAGGAGAGGCCCGATTCTGCAGGCAGTTTTTTTTAGTCTGTCTACAAACTTTCTAAAAATGTAAATGTCAGAAATGTTTTGCCTCATGATGAAGAAAGCTGATTACAAAGCACCTTACACAGCAGGATGAGCAAACAACCGGCAGTTCCCCCGGAAATACCCATGCGGTTGTCCTCAGGGCTCCATATTCAGAGATGAACGGAGAGACCGCATTGCTGCTCCGAGTCTGAACACCCACCCCAGCCTCCTCCAACCCCCCCAAAAGCCCCCCTCCCTCCTCATAAAAACACGCACAACCACGCCTCCAGAGGCACGCGCACAAGCGCAGGCTCAGACACACCTCCTCCTTCCCCTCCATCACACACAAACACAACACACACACACAAACAGAGACATAAGCGAGTGTGAGCGCATCGCTGGCTGAAGTAGACAACATGTAAGGCAGCATGAAGGACGGCTCGGCTCCGGCAGGCTCGCGGCAGGTGCGGTAAGGGTGAAGCTGTACCTCACGGAGAACAGGCTGCTGCTGCTTCACCATGTCCACCGCATCCGATCCACTCACTGGCGAGACGGTAAGGCCCCGCATCCAGCTTAGATTTCCAAACTTAGCCGAACTCATTCTCGCTTTCTGCCTCCCGGCGGGCTCTGTCCTGGTTTGAACCCGCTGCTTCTTTCTTTCTCCGCAAATGATGTCATTCCGGGCTCAAAGGCATTAGGTCAGCCACAAAGGATGGAGGGCCGTTCGTGCCGCAGCACCAAAATAAAAGGGGTGCCCAAGTGCGTTAGAGCAAGTGTTTGGTAACGCTTCAAGGCTGAATGCGCCTTGGTATGGCTCCGCAGGGAAGATTCAGGCGAGTCTGCATCGCAGTTGTTATTGAAAACCTTGCAAAAGGGTAGAATACAGTCTTCGAAGCTGTTTTTAGTTACAAATTGTCAAGCAAATGAATATGAGCCCAATTAATACCAGACCGCACCAGAATCATAACCTCATACAACATCATATAGCGCAGGAAAATGCAGCCTTTTGGCTCTATGGAGAGGTTATTATAGCAGTATCACTGGTACATTGTTTGATAAGGTCAGTATAAAGTCGCCACCGTGTGACACAGATGGATTTTACCCACACAGAGAGCTCACGTAGCTCATATTCATTATGAGTCCATGGTTTCAGACTGAGATTGTGCCCTCAGTGTGCTACTCCAGGAGTGCTTCATGGTTCCTTTGCTGTGTGCTGTAGCCATGGAGACAGTATGTGGCATGTGGTTTTTATACTTGTGCTAGAAAGTGTAGTCCCTCTATTGAAGAACAGCCTTAGACCATGAAGATGAGTAAGAGGAAGGAATTCGTGCATTTAGTTAGTCTAAGAGTCTTGTACCATCCTCTGATTTGAAGAACATATCTGCTGTTTTGTCTTATCTTCAGCCCTCCGTCAGTGGGATCAAACACATTAACACTTTTCTACAGAAAAAGCCTCATAATGTTTCTACAGGGACTTAAAAGTGTGTCCACGGTGGTCAGTAGTGATGTCAATATTGACCTATTGTAGACCTACATAATTAATTCTTATATTTTATTAATCTCTTGTGGCATTTATATACCGTAGCATTCATACTGGGACTTGCATTGTAGCTTTGCAGGCCTATTATTACAGTATCCTTGCAAACCCATTCATACAACAATAGTGGGAGCTATTGTTCATGTCCGTTAATGTATTAAAGCTGGGTAGCTGTTTGTGACAGATTGTGGCAGTGAACTACTCACTGAATGTTCACTATTTACATCCTATACCTCATTTGGCTTTTTTTTATCCTGTATAATAAGATGAAGTCTCATCAAGGCCACTGCCACTTACCTCATTCATTGAAACCCAGAAAAATAGGAAGGCTGAAAGTAAGATGGATTCAAGTACGTTTTTTCCCTATTTAGTGGCATATAATTTAAACTTCATTACCCCCATGTGACACAGAATCAGTCCCAGATTGTATTCATATTATGTTATTCAGCCATCAATTAGACATTAGTGACCATAGTCCCAAAGGTGATAGAACAGCTGATAATAGTACAGTATGTAACCTGTATTTTTAAAAACAGTAGAGCTTTGGGAAAAGATTATTTTCTACAGGACTTGTGGAGATGAGGAAATTTGCTTTGAAACTGCAATGGATGTCCTTACTGCATTGTTATACAATTGCTGAATTTAGAAAGCCAAATTGATACCTTGAGCTACTGTAGGCCTACTTGTTCAGCTGAAACACTCTCGCTATAACAAGGAAAAGCTGATACTGTGTATAGAGATGATTATCCTAAATGTAGGTGACCCATCTTGCCAAAAAACTGTGATCTGGCATTCATTTGCAATGTTTTTTACCCACTGATATTACCCATTCATGGAAATCTAGAAACAGGCTTTTTAAATGGAATAAATAATTCTTGTATGCAACCGTAGCTGCTGTGTTTCTTTTTATTAAGCGCAGCAAAGTACACTCACAGGTATCCCACAATATGTCTTTGAAACCAGAAATTCTAAGGTGCCCAGCAAAGCAGTGAACAACACCGTTGGTTTGTCTGTCGAGGTTGGTCGTGTGTGAACAGACGTGATATTTAGGTGTGTTGTGGAGACATGACAGGGAGATGGCTGGTCAGTCCTCTCTTTTCACGATGAACAGATGGTAACTCAGGGTTAGCTCGTGGGTGGGTGCCAACAAGAAAGCCCATGTGTGTGTGACACATAAATCCATTGTTGAAATGGAATCGTTTCGTCCATGATAATATTCAAGGGCCTAAAAAAAATACTCTGGATGCTCGTTAAGCAGAGATTGACAGCCGTTGACTGTATATTATTCATTTATAAGATGTGAATAATTCAAACAGAAATGCTTCATTGCACTGCATTTGAAAATTTAAAACAAGGACAGTCACTTCCTGAAACTCAAACTAACTTTTTTCAATCATTTTGTTTACATTGTGAGGTCTTTAATATGTAATTGATTATAGGTTACAGGATTTAATGCTACACCAAGACATACTACAGTATAAGATTATAGTTTCATCAAAAATAGTTTAAAATAGCTTTAATATATTAATGTCTACAGCTGCATTTAATAATTAATCTTTCAAACAAGTCTTTAAGTAAAATTAAGCCTTTTTTTTAACCAGCAATTTGGTACAATGTCATGCAAGTTACAATTTCTTTTAATTAAAAAAAAATCCTTCTGATTAACAGTATTCACAGATAATGTGAATAGCTCATTTTAGCATACAGAGTCTCTGGTCTAATTAAAGGTCTTATGTCTTGTCAGTTTGTGTGGGTTGATTACATACAAACTACCTCTTCTAATATGCTAAATTAACTTAACTTTAAAAAAAATAATGACTGGTTGTCACATTGCTCAGATACAATGTTGTGTTGTGGTTGTTGGCATGAAATTAACCTGGTTAGTAAATGAGCAACTACATCTGTTAGATTTATACACAAGCATTACAGGCATCTGTATCATGTGATCAGGTTGTTGTTGTTGACTTACATCTGATTCAGCTTTATACAAGCTTTTAAATATAAAGTATTCAAAAGATTACAAAATGTGTATAGATATTTGGTTGACAGACTAATCAAATATAAACTGATCCTACTTTTGTTGTGAACAACTTACTCTCTGCCTCTTTTTAGCTGAACATTTACCTCACATCTATTATAATACATTTAAAATGCATTGAAGTGTGAAGTGTATTTGTTCTCATTTATCTCTTTCTTTCCACAGGCTGTGTTGATCTTGAATCACACTGAAGGGAGAGCATTGAAGTTCCTTTAAGATGACACGAACGCATCCTCCTGATATACTGGCATCGACTCTATATCGGGACTTTACTCTAAATCCCCTTACTGACCACTCCGTTTCTCTCCACTCCTCCCAGCAATGTGACTCGAAAATGATCGACAAGCCAGAAATCATCAACAAAAGACACTGCCGTAGCTTTGACTTCATTGAGTCACTGGATGACCCGCAGTCCTTCTCTTCCTCAATGGAGTACCCTTACAAGAGGGCTGAGCATCAGACATTAAACAAAGATCTAATGTGGAATGGACTAGATCAACCGGGGCACCTTCGCTTTTCGTCTCCCGATCTGTTCAACACCAGGCAGTTCCAGCAGCACACCGCCCAGGACAAAACCAGCCATCTTACATGGTCCGATTCTAAAAAGAGAACAAGATCTAAAAGTGCTCCAAGAATTAAGGCCACCCTCACTCCTGTGCCCATCTCAGTGTCTCCTCCAGGAGCCAGGAAGGGGAGGGATGCACCTCAGGCTGCGCCAGATACCTTGAGGACTTCTGAAACACATCGAGAATCCTACTCCTCAAACAGGGCTTTTTTGAATGATGTGCATCCTATCAAACTGCAGCCTCATTCTCCCCTCTATGTCTCAGACTGTTTTGAGGAGGATAAACCAGATAAACCAGCTATAACCCCTCATGTCAGGTGCCGTGTAGACATTAAACCAGATGCTGCTGTACTGCAGCACACATCTAGGCAGGTTCCCAATGTACGGACTGAGCATCTTTGGCAGAGATACTCCCAGGCCAGTAGCAGTAGAGGTTTGTATGTACCACGACAGATTGTCTCCTCACCAACGCCCACTCCAAGCGAATGCTACAGTGGAGATTTTAGACAAGGATACCACTATACCACCAGCATGTCTCCCATCTCTTACCAGCATCTAGACATGCACAGAATGCAGTCACCAACTGCACCATATCTTAGTCAAGAACAAAGAGCTTACTCAAATCCTAACATACCAACCAAGTTTTTCTATACAGAGGACCCTGTTCGGTATCCAGTCCATCCCTATTCTAGAGCATACTTTCAGGATGATCGGTCCAGTCTAACCAGCCATGGTAGTACAATGACTAGTCAGTATGATCCAAGGACTCGATGGGTGCACACCCTTCCTGTCAGGTCGTATTACACAGACCAGCTTTCCAACAGAGAGCCAGCACATTCTGTATATAGTAGGCCTTACTCCACAAGTGAGGCAGGATCATACTTTTCTCAAACTCCACTGTCTAGGTCTTACTATGGAGAGGACAACCGGTTCAATCCATACCATATGAGTAGCTCAAGGTTGTTTTATTCCAAACCGTACAGCTCTCCTGAGGAGCAGTACTTTCCATCAAGGCCGTATCATACGGAGGGTCGTCGACGCCCTCGAATGTCCCAGGCCTTTTCAGATGACTGGTATCGCTCAAGTATATCTGGTTACTCAAACCAGTCTTCTCAGCACACACCACCAAGAGTCAGGCAAGACCCCAGTATACCCCCATGGTTTACTAACAGCTGTGTGGAGACAAGTAGACTAGGAGCAGAGGTCAAAAACCACTCCAAGTCTTGGGACAATATTCTGTATCCACGGCATGACAGAGAGCAATCAGTGCCTCGTGGACGAAGCTACGAGAACCTGTTTTACCAAGCAAGGCATGGAGCATCCTCTGAAGTTACATCTCAACCTGTTATACTTAACCTCTCCAGTTCACCAAGGCGCTACGCCGCTCTCTCGCTCTCTGAAAACTCATTAGAGAGGGGGGGCTCAAGCAATCCGTGGAGGAATACCAAGAGTGGGCACTGGTTTGTTACTCCTGAGATCACCATAACAGACAATGACATAAGTGCAGGCAACAGCAAGCGGCGTGATGTGCACTCTGTCAGCTGGGATATGATGGACGGTGAAAAGACACCATCTCCGAGAGTAATGCATCAGAAGCAGGAATCAGACACAGCAGACATAACCAAAGACAGGAAACACAACAACTTCTCCCTCCAGCAGAGTCTAGAGCAACTGGACGAACTCTTAGCTGACTTGGTCGTTGATTACAAACCACCAACTTGCAGAAAGTCAAGTGAAGACCTTTTGGACCAGCTAAAACAACTCATTACTGAAGACGATGACAAAGACAGAGGATCTTCTGGACTTGAAAACGTAGGATGTCTGAACACACAGCTCCCGTCCTCTAAATCCAGCCCTGACACAATCAAAGACCCTGATAGTGGGTGCGATGCTTTACAAAGGAGTGCAGAAGAATGCTCTCCAGACCACAGCACAGATGAAGACGACACTATGGTGTGTGCTAACAAGAAGTGCAGCCGGGCCGAGAGTATGTTCAACGCCTGCTTGTACTTTAAATCATGTCACAGTTGCTACACATTTTACTGCTCACGAAACTGTCGCAGGGATGACTGGGAGACCCATAAAGAGACCTGTCTGTACGGTCGTGTGAACAGTGTGTGTCGACACACTCTTAAGTTCTGCAGAGAGAATTCAGAGATCCACAAAGCCTTCTCTCGCGTTGCTAAAGCTGGCTACCTCTCCAGAGGGAGAGGCGTTCTCTTTCTGGGCTTTGCTAATCCAGAGACAGCTGACAACTTCTTGCAAGTTGGGCTCGAGAGCCTCCTCATGTCTCCCACATACTTATCTCTCAGAGAGCTGGATGGCTTCAAGGACAACCTAGGTGAGTACTGCAAGGAACTGCAGCTGGCAGGCAACGAGTACGACCCCAATGAATGTTTCCTTCTGAATGTATCCGTAGCTGTTGGTGAACTAGTGCCTAACAGACCTTCACCAAGGGTCCAAGCACCAACAGTTCGAAAATATGCAAAGGTGTCCTTGGCCTCCTCAAGCCCTGACAAAAAGGTACTCAAGAAGGATAGTGAAATGGAAACTCTCATCCTCACTCCGCCTCCAGGCACACCGGACATTGACAAGGAGGGGGAGGAGGGAAGAAAAGCCAGAGAGGTGTGCTTTGTCAATATCCAGCGTGAGCTCAGGACCAGGGGAGTCTTCCTTCGTCACGAGTACCCCAGAATCTATAATCAGCTGTGTGAGTTTGTGGAGAGCAACAAAAGGTTCACTCCAACTACAATTTACCCAATAGATAAGAGAACAGGGAAACAGTTTATGTGCATGATCATGGCTGCATCCGAGCCAAGAACACTAGACTGGGTGGGTACCCCTCATCTCTTAGATGACATTATATAGTAGAGCACTAAATAGTAATGATAATGATGTCAGCTACTCTAAATGTACATACTGTAAATACATGGTGTGGTTAAGCAAATTGAACATTGATATGGAAATATGTGCATATATGTGACCAATCTCTCTTTCTGTCTCTCTCTTTCTCTTATTTCTCTCTCACACACACAAACACTCACACACACATACAGTATGTACACACACTTTTAAAGATTGCCCTATGTTGTTATTGGCTTGTTTTGATCCTGTTGCACTCAGAAGAGTTAATAGCCTGCATGTAGACTAGGCACAAACCCAGTTATCCAGGTGTTTAAGATGTGAACATGTATGATCTGTGCAGTTTCTGCAGACAATGTACGAAGCACACAATATTTATGAAGTACACATCTCATTGCCACCACACAATAGTAGGCACAGCCAGGTCTCATATTGTAATCCACTATTGATTTCTCCAACAAATGTTATATCAGAAATTTATATTATACCTTGTTACAGTGGTTGTAATATTACAACTGTTTATTTGTACTTAAGTATTATTTCCTAAGTATACTGTAGTTGTGTGGGTATTTTTTTATTATTGATATATTAGTTATTGTTTGATAGTCAAAGAAGTACAATCAAACCACCTTTTTGTTTTCCCTCATCATTAAGAATTTTAGTTGGAACTTCTTTCATCTCGTGATAAGACTTGATGTCATTCTTGTATAAATTGCTTTGTTTGAAAGTGGCCTTCAGTCGAAAAAAAATGCATTTGACACAAAGCAATGTATAGGTTTAGCTATTTCTAAAGGCTTGACAGCTCTTGACTTAGGTTGTTTGAACTACCATTGTAAATGAACAATTATTTTGCTCAAAGCATGTTATTTATATTCAGGTATTTTAATATTGATATTGCTTATAATTAAATTTATTATGTTAATGAGATACCATTTGATGCTTAGAAATGTAAGAGGTATATATATTGAATATTAGATAATTTGAACATCATGACCTTGAGACCTTATTGTAACTAATACCACAGTATGTTCTTAAACAATATGCAATAAAAGAGCAACCTTAACATCTATATTGTAAAATCCTATTTTATTATTAATATTGAATAATCCCTTGGAGCCAAGAGCTGCAAAGACTTTGTTTGCACTAAAACAGAAATTATAAAATGAGAATGTTCCTAACACAGCTGCAGCACTGAACCCAGATATGATGATATGCCTGCTTCCATTGCCAATGTTGACTAATCTAAGGTTGCTCTTTTACTTGATTATATCTTTGTGCAAGACCTTCCTCAACTTTCTATTTTGTGATGTTTATAACCCATATATAAATATATAATAAATGGAATTTAACGAGTGACCTTGTGGCTTTGCATTTGTCTTCCAGAGTACTTCTTTGTTAGGTGTTTGAACAGAGAGGTAAAATAATTAAGTTCCCATCAGTTGGATTGATAAACACATTGATCCACATGTCTGAAGACATCAGCCATCTGTAACTTTCGCTCTTCAGCTTGGATGTTTAAGATTTCATACATTGTTTCACATGCTGGAGTATTCAAACAATAAAAGAATCAAGAAGAATCAACCCCCTCCCTTAAAAGGTAGAAATGGACTATTTATTTAGCTTTGTATTTTGATGCAAAACTTTATCAATACACAAAATGCCAGTAGCTTGAAATATTTCAAATTGTATTGATCAAGTGCCATTATCAGATGTTATGATATTGACACTCTGTCAGCGTAATACAGGAGTGTATGGCATGAAAATATTTTGTCAGTGTATCTACGTATGACGCCTGTTTACATCATCATCATCTTTTACTGTTAATACAGATTTAAAAGTAGGATGTGGCGGGATGCGATGTGGAGCACACTGTCATAGTTCAGGCTTTTAATAACGTGGCTAAAATTGGCTGATGTGTGGAGATTCCCTCATCCTTTTTTAAAAATATATATTTTTATTATAAATGTGCTATAACATGTCTGATTCATATTACTGTAACAGGTTGCTTACTCAAGGATTTACAGTTTCCTTAAGTGTCTTTCTTTTATGTTATTAGACCACCACCTAGTGGAGTAATGCATGTACTACTTCTTCTTTTTAATATGAGAAGCACTGTACCCCCGATCAGGTCCATAATTGGATTGGAACACATACACACTCATATATATATATATATATATATATAGTTTATGACTTGCTTTGTGTTTATTATTCACTGAGCCAGCGCCTGTACAGTGTAACCACACTATTGATTGACTCAGTAAGTGTCTTTGTTCAGTTCGACCATATTAATATCTCTTTCTATCTGCATTCTGCTGTCTTTATTGAAAAACTTCAAAATATCAAAATGAAAAATGTGATGGGTTTTTGTTTTTCCTGTGTTATTGTTCTACATTGTAATATTACAGTACTGTCAGGGGATGAAGTTCAGGTAAATGTCCTGCTTCAGAGGCCTTTTTTACCCAGTGTAGATCTGGATACTGAGGAAGTGCACCTCTGTCAAAAAATGTGAACACACACACACACACACACACACACACACACACACATATATATATATATATATATATATATATATATAAATCTGACGTTAATATGAGGTTTCCGAGTTTGTTAATTCAAATGGATATATTCCAAAGCTATACTCATTTTTTCTCATTTTCATGTTTCCTTGCTGAGTTGTGGTGGAGAAATAATAATACAAAGAAGGAATTCCTGATTAAACGACTGTAATTTTGGCTGATACCCGTTTGAGTTGTCTAAGTCATTCTGCCTCATAGTAGCGTTAGATCAACTTCAGGATCTGTTTTTGCATGGAACAGGGACTGTGGATCCCCCATCACTTCCATTGGAAGAGCATTAGGAGGGGATCTCTTAATGGCCAGTATAAACAGGAGGAATGATTACAGCTAGCAAAGCCAATTTCTAAGTTCATATGGGCACCTGAAGATTGATTTAAGAAAAAATGTGGACCTATCCTTTAAACAGCTTGAATATTTTACTTTAATGATCTCATCTTGGCACTCTGCAGCAGCTAAATCCAGCAGAGTACAGTAACAGAGTTACAATGTGTGGCCATATCGTGAAATCAAGTTAAGGCAGCTTTAAGAGAACATTTAAAAACATAAACACAGAAATGAAATACAGTAAAAGAGTAAAATTACTATAAATGGCCTATATGAACACACATTAACATCACAAAAACAAACCGGTAGAATTCATAAATCATGAGGCATTACACAAAATTAGATTTCAATCAGATGTAAAACCAGAGAGAGGATGAACTGTTGTTCTTTCTAGTGCCCCTGCTCTGCTTAATCTCAGAAGCACCGAGTGGTTGGCAGCATCATGTGTCTCAGTTCTCAATATCATGTGCCTTGAACAGTTTTATTTTGAGAGAAGGCATGCAAAGGGGCACAGTTTGGCCAGGATGGTTGCCAGTATATTCAGACTGGGTCCTAGATACAGGAGGTATTAGTACATCAAATTGTATTTTTTTTTACAAACAAAAAAAAACATTAATCCAGTCCAGGATCAAGACAGATTCACATTCAAGTATTTACAGTATTCAGTCAAAACTCTCAGTATAGATTGAAAGAACATGAAGAAAACAAGACGGCTATATAGCCATGATGACAAAACTTACAATTTGCTATTTCAACTCATGTGCACACTAATCTACTTTAAACTCATAGACAACATTTAACAGAAAATCTTGAATTGAGGATATAAATTGAGACATTTTTGGAAGTGGCAATGAATTTATGACTGACTCTGCGGGTTCACATAGAAATTCAGTTTTAGATATTACCCAGTATGTATGAACAGCTGTAGGATTTGTTAGAAATTGCACCAAACTTGTAATAACATGATGTTTTCTGTATTAGTGTGAAAGCTCCCTTTAACACGCCTTTGCGCATGCGGGTTGCGCAGGTCTCCTCGTGATGACAGCAAATGACAGCACTGTTCGCTCCTGCAGAAGCCAGTGTGAGACGGCTAACCGCCAACAAACAACCCCTCTGAGTCGAGAAATCTTATCATCAGCTGTGTTTAGAGAAACCGCGAACAATCAGTACGCGCTAATCACGTTAGGTAAGTTGCTGAATATACGTTAGCATGTTTGTGTTGATCACGTTTGGTCACTGAGGAGCTAGCAGCCTGAAGCTAAGCTAACGCAGCTAACTAGCTTATCGTTAGCGTACCCTGCTTCACTAGCAAGCGTTAGCCGAGTTTAACTTGGTTGACTTTAGCAGGCTACTGCTAGGTTAGCCAGTTCACCAGTTTGCTGCCTGTGCTCCTTCTCCAAATCAAACACAAGTCCGTGTTGTACCGCTGTTAACACTTGTGTGTCTTGTGTCAGTTTCCTCCATAGCGTGTAGCTAACCTAACGCTAGTTACGTGGTTAATTTGATATGAATCTCAGCTCGTCTGATGGTAATCTAAGCCAAGTTTACCCAGCGAGCGGTTACAGACTTCAATTTAACCTAACCAAACAAGATTTGTTGGCTGCCTAGCTAAATCTCGGTTGATTATTAGTATACCATCAAATCAAGGACACTATCAACTTACAACTTGACGTTAGCAGCACATCAAAATGTTTCATCTTTTTGTGTCAGATGTGCCCCCACCCACCCATGGAGCCTGTGAAGGGAATGTCTGAAGCCTAATAACATAACCATTCAGGCATTTGTAATGTTATGGCTTGTAAGGCCGTGGGATATAATGGCATACTGTCATTAAATATCATAAATGTTTAAACAGTGGATATTACTGTTAACTCTTTGTAGCAGAGAAGTACCCTAAGTACCTCTCCATTTTGGCCAATATTACTGTAGTAACCAGTCGTAGACAAAAATAAGTCAATTGGGTTAATTATTAAGATATTTGTATGAAGTTATAAACATTTGCTGGTTACCGCTTGTCAAATGTGAGGTTTTGCTGCTTTTCTCTGTTTCATATCATCAAATTGAAGACAAAATAAGCCTGGCAACCAGTAAATAATAATTAATTACAACCCAAATATACAGTCATTACCTCCCACTCCCAACTTATCCAACCTTATACTCGCTCAACAGAAAAGGACGGGCATTTTTACCCAGTGCCGAATGCCGCATTACACAGCAAACCATGCCTTTACGTTACAGCTTCAGAAGTCAGTTTCAGTTTATTGTATGATTTAGGTCTTAATCATACTTAGTCATAATCCGATTGAGGCTCAGTTGACATGACTTTCCTTCCTCAGTAGTGATGATGACCACAGACTGCCTGGAAATGGGGTCAGTCTGCTTTATGGCTTGAGAGTGCAATGACTTTTAAGTTCAAGTGTGACCAAGGGATCACATGCTTTTTTGCTTTGTAAGTGGATTTATAATAATTCTGAGGCTCATTCATTACTTAGAAGTAGGTTCATCTTTTCTTGTCAGGATGCACAGTACTGAAAGTTTAGCCGTTGACCGACAACAGCGTCATTTCAGCTGGCGATAACATCTGCCTCCTTTCCTCTAGTAGTGTTTACCTGATGTTTGGTTTAGGTATGTTCCAGTCACTACTTCATGGATTCCTGTCCTGACGTATTACTAAGCTCTGTACTGTTTCTGAGAATCTGCGGCCACTAAAGGAGATGACTGCAATTTGGTGTAAGATAAGGAAACTGAACTGCTGAGCTGCTGGTGTGTGTGTGTATCTGTGTGTATTGTGCTGTTTGTGTCACTTTGTCATGACAACTGCTGTACATCTATAGGATTTTTGTTTGGGATAAATATTTGTGCCTTCATATTGCGTACTGCAAATCCAGTGTTTTCATCATTTGCTTGAAGCCAGATTTCACTCAACAGCGTAGATTGAGTGTCTTGGGCAACAAGGCATGGGCTGAACTTGCACCTCTTGCTCAGTTGACAAGGTCTACCCTCACCTTGTAGGAAGTTGCCCTCAAGCCTGCAGATAAAGTGGCAGCACTTGTAGTTAACTGGGTTAAATTCCATGATACCTGAGATTACAATGCAGGTCGTAACATTTAATTTCAGCACACCGTGGACAGCTGTTAAATACTATTTATCTATGAAACTCCAAGCTGATAACAGTAACAAACAGTGGAGTTTATTCAGGAATTCCAGCTTAAACACTGTTTTCTCACCTGAATATGGAGGAGCCACGTGAAACCGGTCTTATCGGCCCTTCATACTGTATTTGGTGTAGAAACACGGATTTAGGAAGACTGTATTGTGTGTATTGTGTTTCTCTTTTTGGCACCACTACAACGTCTTGTGTCAGAGCCGGTGGTGTCAAACATTCCTTTGGGGAAGCGGTGGCGTTAAGGTTAGAGGTGTGAGGCCAGAAGGCGGGGTAAATGTCCCCAGACTGGCAGGATAGCCTAAATCTGGATGGGGAAAGTGAAAGAGTAGTGCTTGCCCCTCCCTCACCTTCACCAAGGAACCGACCCTAAGAATCTGACCAAATACTCAACGCCAGCTTTCATTTCTTGACAGTTTTCGATAATCGAAGGTATGGAAACATTTCAGTCAGTATTGAGGTTCAGAACCCAGCCCTAATGGTGGGAAAGGTCACTCTTAAACCTCATGTACTTGCGTACAGTATTTGCTTGCTGAGCAGTGTAAGAAATTATCTGAAAGGGAAGTGTGAAGAGGATGTTGGCTCAGAACCGTGAATACCTTTTGTAGAAAGTGAAATCCTTTGAATGTCTATAAAAAGCACTTTGTTCCATCGGTCGGTGTGTGTGTGTGTGTGTGTGTGTGTGTGTGTGTGTGTGTGTGTGTTAGATCATCTAGTGGGAGGAGAGGGCTGTGTTTCAAACACCTTTACTCTGGTGCTCTGATATTTACTTGCATTTATTTTAGAAAGTAGTGTTGTCTTCTGCTTCACATTTCAAAAATGAACTTTTAAACTTTTCTATGTTAGGAGTGGTCGGACTTGCTCTGGCATTTTAAATCCTCTGTTTTGTCTTTGCCCTGCCTCTTGTCTCTTATGCTGTCTTGTTGTTATAATTATGGTGATGTTGTGTTGAATGAATGGTCTTCTTCTCACTCATGTTAACTGTATTCAGCGGCCGTTCTGCCTCAACTACGATCATTCTCACACAGCTCAGAAGGTTGCAGATTATGCCTTACACTCCCTCACACTGTCTGTTGTTTGGTTTCTCTTCTGCTTTGGAGTTCCTCAGTGCTCTCCATGACTGACTCACCAGGTAGCTTTATGCAGTGGATTGTATTGGAGCTGACGGGCACAGCAGGCCATGACAAATGGCTGTTAACCTCTCTGCTAGCCACTTAATAGCCGAGTTGCTTTTTCACTTCCTTCCAAAGTATGTAAGGAATGTGCCTATTCAAGAACATGAGTGTATACATGGACGTGCACAATGAGTGTACTCATCAGTCAGTTACCTGTCAATTCATTCAGATGGAGATTGAAAACAAAAGAAACATGTACCCTCTTCATTTGCCTTTTAAATATCCAAATCTATTAATCTAGAAAGGTCCTAAATGTAGATCAGGTTACAATAACTTGAAGCCCCCACCAAGTGGTTGGTTTTAGTGCAGCCCCCTTGTGTAGGTTTTCAAGTAATACAGAACTTGAGTTTGTTTCTGTTCTGTCCTGGGATGCTTAAGTCAGATAGTATTAGTAACCTTACTTGTACTGGTAGAAAGAGCAGGTGAAAGAATTTGGGGTGAAATCATACTCAACTAAGAAACAAAAGATTCACAACGCCAGAACGTTTTGTGAGGGTTAGCTTACTTGTAACTGTTAGCATACCGTGTAGTGTTGAGCTGAAATAATTAGTTGATTTTAATTAATTAGTTGATCAATAGAAAATTAATCAGCAACTACTACTAACCACTCACAGTTTCCAGCCTCTCAAAAGATTCAAGATTCAAGATCTTTATTGTCATATGCACAACAATTACAGGAAGCAGTCGTTGAATGAAATGAAATTCTTAAATCTCAGGCTCCCTCCAACAATGCTCAGAAAAATATATAAGGAAAATCACATAAGTAAAGGAGAACTTAGGACATAAGATATAAAATAGTGCAAAAGTCCAAAATGTAAGAATAGAATATAGTATGTATGTAATAAAATATAGCACACTAAAATAAAATATCAAAATGTAAAACAGAATATAAATAGAAATATATATATAGGCCTACAAATAGAAATACAATACTGTTGAGGCAGGTGTGCAAAAGTGATTTTATCAACCTTAACCTTGGGCTCTGGGAAATTGCGCTGGACATTTTTCATTAATTTCTGACATTTTATAGACTGAACAATTTGTTGATTAATCGAAAAAAAAAATCAGATTATTATCTGTTAGGCAGATTATTTGATGATAAAAATACAGAGTTAAAACCCAACTCATGTCACCACCCCTCACTTCATACCCTCGTGACCTACAAGGTCTACAACCTTTCTCAGATTGGGCCACAACACATAGTTATTTTTAACATTTTACTTTAAGTCCCCCATCTTTAGCATTTATAAGCACTATATAAACATTTAATCAATAATTTATAACATTACAGTGTAGTTGTACGCAGCTATAAGGATATTTTTATTGTGTTTTATTAATGTAAAGTATTTGTCAGCAATTATAACTTCTCCTAAGAAGACATATTTTATGTCATTACAACTATGATTTAGTCTATCGCTTTAATTTTTTTAAAATAAATTTTTTAGTCTTTAAAATGTCAAAAATAACGTGAAATAAGTCACAAATGGCATCACAAGCACACAAGATAGATGAAACCAACACATTTTAAAAACAGTTATTAGCAAATATTTGATGTTTTTACTGATAAAGGACCGAATGATTAATTGCTTGTGAGATTATTTTTTTGTCGATCGATTACGGCACTACCCCAGGCGACCATCACGTTTCTCACGTGATAAGGAGCAGCTGTGCCTTGTGAAAAATTTCTTGAAAAACACCATAAATATTAATTTTTCTCCCCAAACCATAACACACTGAATGTTTGTTTTGTATTAGAGTGGTATTTAACTAAAATTGGTCTTTAAATTTGACCTGTTTTTTTTTTACTAAAATGATGACAATCTATCACAGTAATTGGAGATCAGTAATCACTGTTTATTCTTGGTTTGCCAAGAGAATTCAATGTAGAGCCTATCATTATGTGTTTAAATCTGCATAACCAATTTGATTTGTCAGGCATATCAAGTCTAAGGTTGTGGTTGTCTGTTAGCTTGCGAGCAGTGACACTGCCGTGCAGTCATTCCCACTCTGAGGCAGTTTTCTCCAGTCTAGTCTCATTCTCCTCCCAGAGCCATAACTCTTCAGTTAAATCTGTGTTTGCTATGTTAGCAACCAGCCACAAAGAGGCTTTTGTGCAAGGGATTCACCAAGAAATCATTCAAATTTCATGCACTCAGTTTGGTTTGTATGTCTTGGCTGTGCATATCTGGAAAAGGGAGAGTGATCTGCATATTCTGCTATGTAGCGTCTCCTGAAGCTTGTGAAAAAAGCGTGCTGTTGTTGTTGGGCCAGTGTGTGAAGCATGGAATGCAAATGACTTCCTTTGCATGACGCGAGCATCATGTGTGAGCTTGTCTTCAGCTGAACCTTTACAGAAAAGGGAACCATGTCCTGCTTCTCCTCTAAATATATTTTTACTTTTAAATACAGCACAACTCAAATAATAAAGACTCATACTATTTGCAAAAACAGGAAATTAAGGGTGTGGTAAGGTAAGTTAAATATAGTAAATGTCAACCTTAAGTTCAGAATGCTAACTTTCTTGTTTATTGGAGTATATATTNNGTCTGTGAGAAAATGCTGGCAGTTCACTGTATTGAAGCTTAAAGTCCAGCAATTTAATATTTCTCCTCCATAAAGTTGGGGGACTTACAGGAGACGGATTAAAAAAAGGATGGTCAAGCTTGAAAAGCAGAGGCTGTGATACCCTGACTTGTGGCCGCTAGTATGGGTCTGGTATCAGGAATACTGGATCCTGCATTTCCCATAATGCAACCACTGGCATCTTTTTATTAGACCCTCCCTGCTTGGTAAATGCCCATGTTTTTCAAACTCCTTGCCCCAGTTATAATAGTGAAAAATGTTCATCACAGTTTCTCAAGACCTCTTCAAGTGTCTTGTTTTGTGTGACCAACAATCCAAAACCCCAAAAATTCGATGATATAAAACAGAGAAAAATGTTGTCATTCAATTTTTGACAGTTGACTAAACAATTAATTGACTAATTGTTTCAACTCCAAACCCAGGCTTTTTGTTATAAATTTGTGTTCTCATCGGGGTTATTTTGTAAGATTTGACAAAGCATCTTCAGAGCCATAGAGGACATTATACAACTGTGTTTACTCGTCATAGATAGTTCCCCTTTAACACAGTTGACGAAAGAAACTTTTTTCTTGCTAATGTGACTTTGGTCTAACATTTGATAAAAGGTTATTTGAGCTTTTGTTTAGTTTCCCTTCCACATATTCACTTCATTTACCTGTTTCCATTCCATCTTGTCCCTTTTGTGCTCCAGTCATTTAGCTCTCTGCCTGTGTGAGCTGGTGAAGATGGTGAAGCCAGACATCCACACTCTGGCCCACCACCTGAAGCAGGAGCGGCTGTACGTGGCATCGGAGAAGCAGCTGATCCAGAGGCTCAACAGTGACGTGCTGAAGACAGCTGAGAGGCTGTACCGGGCAGCATGGATCGCCAAGCAGCAGAGGATCAACCTCGATCGTCTCATTCTCACCAGGTCAGAACTACCATCATGATCCACTCTGGCCTTTAAAGGGAATACTTCAAGCTTTTGGGGAAAATGCTTATTTGCTTTCTTTTGGAAAGTGAGAGTAGAAGATGGATTTTAATCTCATGTCTCTCTCTGAGGTTAAAAATATGTCTACCAGCACCTCTACAACTCACTTACAGAAATGTAAAAAGGGACAATTTGTGGTTTACGGGGGAGTTTTGAAAGTTAACATTTCCTGTTACGCATGCCTGTGATTCATTATTGTATCTTGTGGTACTTATGTCAACAGGAAGCAGTTATGAATAAATGACAGAGAGGTACAGACGGGTGACAAATTAAAGGAAAAACCAACATAAAGTGTCTTAGTAAGGTGTTGGGCCACCACGTGCCGCCAGAACAGCTTCAGTGCTCCTTGGCATTGATTCTTCAAGTCTCTGAACTCTACTGGAGGGATGAACACCATTCTTCCAAAAGCTTGTGAATATTCTCATTCATCCAGGTCATAGTTATCACAAGAAAATTGAATCGAACGCAACTGGATTTTTGGTTTTGTCTGTGAAGACGTTTCACCTCTCATCCAAGAGGCTTCATCANAGGCTAGACTGGTCCTGACATTCTTCCAAAAGATATTCCCTCATTTGGTGTTTTGATGATGGTGGTGGAGAGCGCTGTCTTAACTTGATTCATGATTATGAACATGATTCACATCATTTTCATACTCATCAAACCATTCAGCGACCCCTCGTGCCCTAGGGATGGGGGCATTGTCATCCTGGAAGAGACCACTCCCATCAGGATAGAAATGTTTCATCATAGGATAAATGTGATCATTCAGAACAGCTTTCTATTGATTTCCAGTGACCCTTCCCTCTAAGGGGACAAGTGGACCCAAACCATGTCAGCAAAATGTCCCCCACAGCATAACAGACCGGATCCCCTCACTGTAGGGGTCAAGCATTCAGGCCTGTACTGTTCTCTTGGTTTATGCCACACATGCACTCGCCCACTTGTGGAGAATATGGTGAAGGATGACTCATCTGACCAGATC
>NTHP01000004.1:4338209-4383706 GCA_003416845.1 Oplegnathus fasciatus | reverse complement strand
CCAGTGCCGATGGTTTCTGCACCACTGAATTCTCAAATGTGCATTCATCTTTGTAATGAGGGGTTTATGCACTGCAACCCTACCATAATATCCCTCTCTAATTGTCAACAGACTGTTCTTGCTGACACAGTCTGATCACGTCCTGCACTGACATTCTCAGTCACCTGAGGAAGAGTTTGCTCTTCTGTTTTTCCTTACATATCGCACTAATGCTCGAGCATCATTTGTTATGTTTCTCCACTCATTTATTCAGGTTTTTCCTTTAATTTGTCACCTGTCTGTATATACAGTGTGTTGTCAGGAAATAATTAAAATACTGGTAAATGCAAATGGATGTGGCATTTGTAAATGTAAATTCCATTGTGCTAGCACAGATGATCAGATAA
The DNA here is from genome assembly GCA_003416845.1 of Oplegnathus fasciatus. NCBI lineage: Eukaryota > Metazoa > Chordata > Actinopteri > Centrarchiformes > Oplegnathidae > Oplegnathus > Oplegnathus fasciatus. Next base: position 4,383,320 of record NTHP01000004.1, on the reverse strand, counting down.
CAACCCAAGGACACAAATACAAGTTCAAGTTAATGCTGTGTGATGTTCTTGTGTGCTCTTGGCCTCGTCACTATAGTTCAGATCAGGGAAAGGGAAACAGCAGAGTCAGAGCATCCCTTTGATCTTTGAGCACATGATCAATGCACGCACTTGTCTAAAGGTGGATATGTGTCAGTCAGAACTAGGTTGGACGATGTGTCGTCTACCACTTGCAGAAAGCTAGGATATACTCTTTTAGACCCACTGTGTTTGTAGGTGGGACGAGATCTGGTTGTCATAGTGAGAAGGAATGACAGTATATAATGATAGCAGTAATGACACAACTGTTCTACAGTGCGGAGGCCTCTCCGGCTGAATGCTGCCAACATGCCAAAATGCTGGAAGACACGCAATTTGTCGATGGCTACAAGACTCTGGGCTTCCAGGAGACGATCTATGGCGAGTTCTTGGCGAGGTTGAGAGACAACCCCAGACTGGTCGCGTCCTGTCTGGTGGCAGGAGAGAGGCTGAACCAGGAGCACACCCAGGGGGTCATCCATACAGTCTTCACCTCGCTTTATGGCAACTGTATCATGCAGGAGGATGAGAGCTACCTGCTACAGGTCAGGCACACTTCCTGTCTCTAGTGTTACACATTTGCGAAACAATTTGATAGCCTCTCAGTAAGACGAGATGTTTTTATCTGCTGCAACTTTCTTTCTTGCCAACTCCCAGGTGTTGCGATACCTGATAGAGTTTGAGCTGAAGGAGAGTGACAACCCTCGCCGTCTACTGCGACGGGGAACCTGTGCCTTCAGCATCCTTTTCAAGCTCTTCTCCGAGGGCCTGTACTCAGCCAAGCTCTTCCTCACTGCCACCCTCCACGAACCCATTATGCAGCTGCTGGTGGAAGATGAAGACCACCTTGAGACTGACCCAGCCAAGGTGACAGAGCGCCTCACTCCGGCCCAGCAGGAACGCTTCGGAGAGAAGGGCTCTGAGGGCTACAAACAAAGGGTGCAGGCGGCTGTGGAGGCCAATGAAGCCAAGCTGGTTGCTCTGGTCAACAAGTTTATTGGTTACCTGAAGCAGAACACCTACTGCTTTCCCCACAGCCTGCGCTGGATTGTGTCGCAGATGTACAAGACTTTGTCATGTGTGGAGCGTCTTGAGGTGGGCGAGGTGCGCACAATGTGTACAGACCTGCTGCTGACCTGCTTCATCTGCCCAGCTATAGTTAACCCAGAGCAGTATGGTATCATCTCAGACGCCCCCATCAACGAAGTGGCCCGCTTCAATCTAATGCAGGTCAGTGGCACTGCATGTGTTTTGTTTACACATCATACATTTGTGAATCATTCTACGGTTATAGATTGATATTGCATATTCTTTTGTTATACAGGTGGGGCAGCTTTTGCAGCAGTTGGCCATGGCTGATGATGATGCAGACCCAAGGCGGAAAAGCAGTTTGTCTAAATTTGATAAGGTGCATGAACTGTTGTGATGTTTTACTAATTCCAGCCTAACTGCAACATAGTTCTCCTCGTACTAATTTACCTTTCTTTGTCTCTGTCTGCAGAGTTGTGTTGCTGCCTTTCTGGATGTGGTGATCGGAGGAAGAGCAGTCGAGACCCCACCCATGTCCTCGATGAACCTTCTCGAAGGCCTCAGTAGGACTGCGGTCTACATTACACATAATCAGCTGCTCGTGCTGGTAGGCTCTTTTGCAGTTGATATCCAAATGTAACATTATTGTACCATTTGAAAGTTTGAGTCATTATGTGCCGCCACCTCGAGAACAATGCATTCTAAAACTGCCGTGCTTGTATCTTACGTACTCCTTACTACAACACATATTTGCATATTTCCTTGAAACTCCCAACAACTACTTAAAATTTTCCAATGCAGAGTTCATATACAGCCAGGGGTGAACAAAATAACAAAAAGGCCTAACAATACAAATCTGTGCAGTAAACATCCTTTTGGAAATGATCAGTATGTTTAGTTTTTTGTTGAGAATAGGGATGTTGATTCAATTTTCATTTTTCAGGCATAGTTTGTAGTATTGTTGAGCAAATATCTTGTTACTGCACATGTCCTCCAGTCAGGGTTGTTTATTGTGACCAGTTGCCTTTCAAACTTTTCTGTGTTCAGTATATGTGTCCTCATTATTGACCTTAACCTTTTGTCACATTACACCATTTTGCACTGTTTACATGTAAATTACTAGCAGTTCAATCATGAATATGTAGGTCACATTTTAAAAAAAGAACTATACAAGTGAGTCACTTTCACTTGAATGCCAATAGCAGCATGTGAAAGCTTTAATAGGCGTGTAGTTCTCAGTGGCATTGTCAAGGCAACCTACATATAGGTAAGAATAGGCGGATTGTCTTTCTGTATTGCAGATGGATCAGTTGCAAACACAGCAGAACTTACCTCTTGACCAGCGTACATTATATATATCAATGCATTATGATGTTTATGTCAGGACATAAGGCAGCTCAAGTGCCTTTTGGTTTATTTGTGTATGAAAGCTGTGTGTGCCTTTTGTGTTGATTCTGTCCCGCCATTCACTGCAAAATACCTTTTGTCAGCGATAAAGCCACATGTAATCCCACATATTGTACCGGCAACAGTTTAGATTCATGTAGAACAGGACTTTGGCGAGTGCAAACTTGTCATCTCACACCCTTCCTCTGAATAACTGTCGTCTGAATAAGTGATGATTCATTGTAATGGACTGAAGAAAAATGTCTTCCACTTCCTGCACAGGTGGACTTTGTGCGCAGTGTGATGGCAGGGGACCACCTTCGTGAGGAGGAGCACATGGCTCTGGAAACCCTGCTTGCCAACGTGCCCCAGAATCGAACTGTGAAGAGCAACAGTCTGGAGCTCACTCCCTCCAACACACCCCAGCTCTCCCCAGCTACCACTCCTGCCAACAAGAAGAACAGGCTCCCCATAGGTACCTACCTCAACCCCCTCTAAGCCTCCTGCCACTCTGTTTTTTAGAAGAGATGTATTGATGTGCTCAATATGATGCAACTTCTTGTAAATTCCTGATGTGAGGAACTAAAGGATATTTTGCTTTAAAGTAATATCACAATCTGAAACAAGAACTAGAACATAGAAGTGAAATATTTTGTCTAATGAGAAGTAAAATAAACAAGTAGAGTTGAGTGGTGATGGCTAGTGAAAGGCTTGTGTTTTATAGGGAGCTAATGAGCTTCTTCTCAGCTTGTTATAAAGATAATTAGTATGGCCTGGATTGAGGCTCAATTACAGAAATGACAACCAATTAAATTACCAAATATAAATGAACTCATTTTAATTGGAATGGATGGAAAAGATGCATAGGCTACCTTCATTAGCATTCTCAAGACAAATGATGCTACAGCAACACCCTCTTAATTAGAAACGAACCACTTGTGCTTCTCTGAAATATGACGTTTATACACACAATCGTGACTTGATACTTGAAATACTTTAAATTCTGAGATGTGCTCTGTATTCTTTCTCCATCTCCCTACCTTGTCCTTCTCCTTTCCTCCTGTGCTGCCAATGAATGACCAGGACAACACTTAGCCGCTATAACATCCTGGGACCCCACAACAACCACTCTGTCTGCTCATATTCCATTAGTAACCCCTTTTGGTGGGTAGCCTGTCAGTCGTGTTAGAGAAAACTTAACCCATGTATCCGTTGTTTCCCCCCAGTTGCGTGTTAGATAACTCTCATCTAGTCCATGCTCCTAGCTGCACAGTAGCCTCCCTGCCTCGCCACTGTTGCCTAGCACTGCTGTTGTCCATTTGCTCTCATCATGCTTGCTTTGCCTTGCACAATGCTTAGGCTCATTATTAGAGCTAAGATGTTTTTTTCCACTCATTTTGTTTTCTAAGTTTTCCCCTTTTTTGCTTCCTCATTCAGCGGATTATGGCTTTTCATTACCAGGTAGAGTGGGGACAAATCTTAACTTCCACCTTTCCTCTTTCTGATCAGTGCCTGAGTTGTGGTCAAAATAATGGAGACACTAGTGCAATTACTTCCCACACCAATGATGGTGGCTAATGTAGCACATATGGCATCCACTCATCTCTGCGAGAGTAAGAGCAAAACAAATTATCATGACAATATCAAGGACTTTATGTTTGTGAAGTAATTGGAGGGCGTATACAGTTTCAGTTGCAGATCTCTTAAAAATTCTCAACTGGGAAGCACGTGTGATATAACCAGCATCCTTTTCATGTTCTTCAAATTGTTAAATCCCTATTTATGCTTTGATGGAAGCATTGTTCATAAAAACACTTGTATTGAGAAGGAAACACAACCCAGGATGAGTGTAATGTGGTCGCATGCCTTGATCATATTTATGTAATTCTCCTGAGATGATTGGAGAAGTGAGTATCAGACACAGTACCTGTACTTAGTTGTTCTTTTTGAAATGTATCCAGTGGATAGAGCCAAAGAATCAATGCTGTGCGCTACAGCCACAGAAAACATGGCTGAACTGTGTGAGTGGTATGAAAGTCAAGTGCTGCTTAAGAGTTTCATTATGTCAGGCCTGCCATTTTAATCCCAGAAACACAGTGGAAGCAGGTACAGTACCATGTTTCAGCACAGGTCAAAACAAATGATGTCAAGAGTGAACTTCAATCTGATTAAGTTTTATAGAATTGATAAAATAATGTTGTTCAAATAATATGGCGGATACAGCATCTTTTGTTTTCTGGAGACATCATGAGCTGTCAGTGCGCTTTTGTGTGTGTGTGTGTGTGTCTGTTTTTTGCTTGAATAGTGAACTGTGCACAGTGGGAATACCATTTTCAGATTTCAAAAGCGTTATTTCCATGCTAAAAGAAAGCTCAGCCTTTATGATTGTGTACTAACTACTAGACTAACATCGAGAAACGAGAGATAAACTCGTCTTTAATGTCACACCAGTGTATAGCTATATAAGGAAAGAACTGGAAAACATTCAAACGGTAATTTTGATATTTTCTTTGTGAAACTGATGAAGTCATTGTGACTTGAAGCTCATTTGGAAGTAAAATTTTATTAGATGCTAAAGTCATTCTCATTACTTATAAATTGCAGTTGCAGGCAACGCATTGGTGTGACATACCAGATGAGAGTCTTGGTTCTCTAGTTTGAAGCTTTAGGCCAGAGCTGTTCATTTTCATAAATACTGTTTGGTTGCTTGGTGAAACATGACTTCCTGAATGTATTGCCTAAATCCAGCAACATTTTGGGGTTCAATACATAGCAACATATGTTGTTATTTAGTGTCTTGTGAATGTAACAATCAGAAAGTAACAGTGGCTCCCTGCTAATTCCCTCCAACTGGCCAACCAGCAGCTGCTCGTAGCCGTAGCCGTACCAACATTGCCCAGGAGGGGGAGGCAGAGGCTAGCTCCCAAGAATCCCTGCAGGAGCTGATGCCAGAGGAGGTGCTGGTGATTTCACTAGGAACTGGTCCTCAGACTGTCCCTGGGATGATGTCAGAGAATGAGGTAATGTGACTTGAATTAATGAACTCATTTGCAGGGGAGATGATGATGTGATAAATTCAATGTCATATTTTTTCCTGTCACTGAAGGAGAGTAAAACATCTTTGAGTGGGTGTCCAGCATGTTGTAATGCTTTGTGTGTGCTTGCAATGTTATGCAATTGATAAGAAACCTTGTATCTCATGTAAAGCTAACTCCTCTCTCGCTTCCTGCCGTCTTTGAATGAGGTAATGCCTCTGGCAAGAATGAGTCATAGCAAAGCAAGTTTGCAACCAAATAATAAGTAATATTTTTTTAATGTATGCACTTCCTCTCTTTACTGTTCTCTAGGTTTTGAACCTGCAGATGGCTGATGGGGCCCAGGGGGATGGCCATGCTGATGATACTAAGCTGCATGGTAAACCAGACAAAACCCTGCGCTTCTCCCTCTGCAGTGACAACCTGGAAGGCATCTCAGAGGGTCAGTCTGCAGCCTGATGACACATAAAGCAAAAACATAACAAAAAACAAATTGCTGCTATGTTATCCTTTTATGTTTTCAGAACAATATCAGAAAACCTGGAAAGCAAACAGTGTTTTTGTTTGTGGTTTGGGGGAAGTGCATCATTGTGATATGAATCTGTCTCCACCTGCTTTTCTGTCTTGTCACACACAGTTATATGGACAAAAACAACTGACTCAATTACTGACTGACCCTGTTGCCTTGTGTATGTTTTTAATTGTTCATTTCCTCAGGTCCATCCAATCGTTCTAACTCTGTGTCATCTCTGGACCTGGAGGGAGAGTCCGTTTCTGAGCTGGGAGCTGGACCATCAGGGAGCAACGGGGTGGAGGCTCTACAGCTTTTGGAGCATGAACAAGGTATGTGTGTGTTTTTCTGAATGTTGCTGAAAAGTTGAGCATGGATATATGTTTCTTCAGATGCAGCGATTTTGTTAATAGATGAAGAATAAGAAAGATTAACAGTCTAACATACTGTATGTCTCCTTCAGCCACCACTCAGGACAACCTGGATGACAAACTGCGCAAGTTTGAGATCAGAGACATGATGGGTCTGACAGATGATCGGGACATCTCTGAGACGGTCAGTGAAACCTGGAGCACTGATGTGCTTGGCAGTGACTTTGACCCAAACATGGATGAAGATCGGCTGCAGGAAATAGCAGGTGGGGCATGGCTTTGTCACCTGCATTTGTAGGAATTTACTCCTGCATCAGTAAGCAAATTGATTTATCTGCACAACCTGTGTGATCATTCTACATTTTATGAGATGAATTTGCTGCACATGGGGACCTTGTCTGACTGCTGATTAAGTAGATTTAGGGAAATGTCATCACCTTGTGGTATGTGGGTGAAATAGCATCAAAAGGCAGGTCCTCAGTTCAGCTCAGGTTCCATAAAGAAACATCATATAGCACTGTTTATACACATACATGGCCCTTATTATACATTTAATCATGATACTGTAGTTTTCTGTTATTTACAAAATACATTGAATTGCATTTCAGCATTTAAATAGTGCACATTTGAATGTGTTACCTAATTGAACTGAAAGTAATAATGTAGGCCAGTGTTTCTAGTTGTTTCTGTGAATAAGGTTTAATAGTGTGTTAAGTATTCTGTATTCACGTAGATGTATGAAATTTGTCTTTTGTGATCCAAATACAGTGCTATTTCTGTAATGCAATTTCCTTTCTCACTACCAAACCTTAACCTTAAATGATACTTATTTTGAGTAATATAGTATATCTCAGTAATTATCTTTTTGCAATTTAAGAAAAAACACTGAATAATAGTTGGTAATATTCATCATATTGATTCTGAAGTTTGAGCAAAAATGAGCAATTTCATACTGTGTGTCTGTTTTCATTCTGCTGCCACTGACTCTTGAAGTGGACGCATTTGATGGAAAAACAGAAAAGAACTTGTTTTGCCCCTTGAGTCTATTTGTGTCTCTGGAAGTATATCCTGTAGTTAGCTTGCATTATCACAGTGGTAGCAGCTAATAAGTACATGTATAATCATAATATGCTGATACATACGATAAACATCTTCAGTAGATAGTGGAGGGCAAGTTCAGCCTCTGCCCTCTGTTGAGCCAAAACTACGGCAGTAACACACAGGTTGTAAAGATAACAAGTTCCTCCGATGTGAAACCAGCTGTGGACGGAATATTTGAGTCTTCATGTTATTCAGACCCCCATCTTCTAGTCTCCTCAGCCTCTGTCTTTTTCGTCACAGCCTTCCCCCTGCCCATCTCTCTCTCTATCCCTCTCTCTCTGACATTCACTCAGTCCCTGCAGTCTTATTGACCTTGGTTCCTTCTCATTTGCATCCACCATTTTTCATTCTTCGGAATATGGCGTTGGGGGACTTTTCCATCATTAAGTGAATTTACAGCGATTTCCTTATGTGTTTTCTCCAAGGGATTGGGTTATGAGATGCACATTAAATATCCATTAATACCTCATTATCCCACTGATAAGATTACCATGATAATGAGGCAGAAATTCTAATTGTTTCACTTCTTGTTGTGCCACTCATTTAATCATCCACCTGAAAGACAAGTACTCTGCGCCCCTACCTTGAAGACTGTAAACACGGACAGCGGGATAGAGCTCTCCCACCGCCAACGAGAGCCCTGCCCCCGCCAACATCAGTACACACTGTTGCCTGGGTGCTGGCATGCGTGCGTGCTCATGGCGTGTGTGTGCCATGAAGTGGAAGCATGACATACCAGGGGGCGCGGCTACCACAGGTCGACTTTTTGGTCTCGAGCCTTGGCCACTGACTCCCACTCACACCTGCTAGCCCTTTTCCCCCTCCTCCGCATTCTTCCGCCTTGTTAAGCCACGGCTTCTCGAATGGAGATGGGACACTGTGCGGAGGACTTTGTGGGAGGGTGGGCGAAGCGGTAATTTGGTTGTGAGTAATGCTATGCTTAATCAACAGCTCAAAGTCATGGCCCTGGAGGCCAGGGCAGGGTGAGATATTACCATTAACCTCTGACCTTTGGCACAGTGGTATATATGCCTGTGGGTCCCAGCATGAAATGCATGTGACCTCCAACTCTCTCTGTGTCTCTGTATGCAAAGCTCAGTGTCTCTGAAGCCCCATCCACACAACATTCAGAGAGGGTTTATCTAGTGTTTTTGCTTATCTCAGACCATTTCACCATCAGACATGAAGGCATACTGTGAAAGAGATGAAACAGGTTTTAATTAAGATTTAATACATGAAATCAGTACTTTTGGTACCAAATAGTGCTGAAACAATAAATCCCCAAAGTTGGCTGGTTCCAGTCAGTTTTTACATTCTTGTAAATTGAATATCTTTGGGTTTTGAACCGTTTGTCAGTCAAAACTAGCATATTGAAGATTTCACTTTAGGCTCTCAGAAGTTGAAATAGATATTTTTTTTTGTACTATTTTATAGACTAGACTAATTTCTAAATTTAATGAAATTAGTTAACAATGAAAATAATCATTAGCTGCAGCCCTAGTGCCATATACAATTTGATATGTTGTGAAACCGAGCATTAAATATGAACATGCGTGTAACTGAAAAATTTCAACCTATTAACAAAGGCATCATTTCTGTAGTGGCATTCTCCAGTTCACATGTTGCTCATATTTAAGATCTGAATAATTTATTAGATCTAATTACAGAATATGAATCAACACCAGTCCCTTAACAACACATAAAGGCTTGGTAAAGAACAAAAAGGTGCCTTCAAGATGACTTTGCGACCATAGAGGTGACTTCTTGCTGGTCCAACACTTTTCCGGACAAAAAAAAAAGCTGGTTCATGCTGTGGAAGGAAGTTAACTCTTTGTCTCTCTCTCTCCCTTGGTGCCCTCAGGAGCAGCTGCGGAGAACATGCTCGGCAGCCTGCTGTGTCTTCCTGGCTCGGGTTCAGTGCTGCTGGACCCCTATGGCTCCACTATCTCAGAGACCACAAGCGAGGCCTGGAGCGTGGAGGTCCTTCCCAGTGACTCAGGTAGGGAGCCAGGTTCGTTCTATCGCTGTACAGTAAACACCCTTTAAATGTTATTTTGCTTTGGTTATTGACTTTATACTTGCATTTCATCTCCATGACAGTCTCAAATGTGTGTTTGCAGGCACATGTGTGTGCATAAATGCATATTTATGTTTGTTCGATATAGTGGGGGTTGGGACACCAGGTGTGGTTGCATGGCATTCCATACCAAAAATGTGTGCGTGCACCTGTCATCATATTTGTGCGCACTTGCCTGTCTTTCAGGGCAGATCTGCGTGTGCCAGTAAAAGGAAGCTCAGGGTTTCCTTAGAGGGACCACCAGGTGTGTTTGCACCTGCGGTGGAGCAGTGGGGAGGGAAGCACAAGGACAGCAGCTGTCCTCAGTCAGTTTACATGGTGTCAGTTTTTTTATCTGACTAGACTTAACATTGCATTACTCTCAGACTGGTGTATTGTATTGTTATGACAATAATAACACAGGGCATCAGTTTACATCAGTCGTGTCACTCTGCCAATCCAAATGCAATCTTATAAATCATAGATTTTACTTTCTTTGTATTTTTGCAAATTGAACATACAGTCCAAACCTTTTTATTAATGAGAGATTATATGCTTAACTCCCTCTTTTGAAAACCAGTGTTTTGTGAAAATCAGTAGAGTGTTTTATTAACAGCGTTAAGTGTTTCTTTGAAAAGCCTGGGCCTTATGTTAATTGAAGTAGTACACCACTTCAATATGTGCAGTGCAGAAATGACATGCATGAGTGTCTTGATTGCTTTTTGTTCCGTTTGCTGCCCCTGTTCTGCTTGGTAATAGCACGATCGGAGGCTTGCTTCGAGTACAGCGCTTGTTTCATGGCTAGGCAGCAGAAAACTACACTCTGAAGAGCACTTCACCAACACATTATTACTAACGAGCATGCAAATGAGTACTGCTGTTAGTATGGAGCCTCTGGGTTCGACCCAACAGCTCCATTGGGTAGCCAAAGAATTGGCCGTACTAGCTTTATGGTTTGGTTTGGCAGTTATAAGACATGATAATGTATGCTTTGTTTGATTTCATGCATATGTGCACACTTGGTTTCCCAATAATAAACAGAGGGGGGGTGGAGAGAGAGAATGACCATCATCTCTAGTAAACTGCCATGACTACAGTGGGTTATGAGTTTCTTTTAAATGGTACTTTATCCACATTTCAAGTGAGAAAAGTACACATTCTTGTCTCAGATGCCTTTTTTTCTGAAGAAATATATATTATATTTTTTTTTCCTTTTTTGTCCATTCGCAGAAGCCCCGGACCTGAAACAGGAGGAGCGTCTGCAGGAGCTGGAGAGCTGCTCAGGGGTTGGCAGCACCTCAGATGACACAGAGGTCAGAGAGGTCAGCTCGAGACCCAGCACACCAGGCCTCAGCGTTGTCTCAGGTATAAATCTAACCCACTCTCTCGCCCACCTCCTCTTCCCAACACCTACTTTCTGTCTCTGCAACAATCAGTTCTATTTCTGTTTGATCCTATAGTCCCTTTTGCCTTTTATTAGTTGAAAAAGTCATAAATCGACCTGCATTGTTAAATTCTGGTTAAATAAAGTGACAGAAACAGCCTCTTTCTCACCCTCCTTGATTCTGTGTAGAGTGGTCATGTTGTTGGGAGGGTCGTTAACCAGTGTAATGGGGTCGGCGTGAATTTTTCTGTATGACACAGGTCATTGCTAGTTGTCTTTTCCGTGGGCTCAGGTGGACATGCTATGTTGACATGCATGAAGTAGTATCCTAGATTAAGAAGCCAGCAGTGATGTTCCCCGGCTCAGCTCACAGGAAAACGTCCCACGGGATCCTGGCCGATGGATAGTCTGCATCTGATGATCACTCTTATCTGTGTCTTTCTTCTAACCCATGGGAGCTTACGCTACCAATTTAGAGTTCCCACTGGGTTCCCATCTGAGAGAGACCATGCAGTATAGTCTAAAGAGAAAAATATCCTCTTTTGTTTGGGAGACGTTGAACATACAGGTTCAGTTTTTTTTTTTTGACTGCTGCCAAGCCGAAGTATTTTACTGTGTTGAGTTGCTTTTGTCCTGAATGTCAACACAACTGTTTTTGTGTTGTTTTTCTCCTGCTGCAGGTATCAGTGCGACCTCAGAAGATATCCCCAACAAGATCGAGGACCTGCGGTCAGAGTGCAGCTCAGACTTTGGAGGGAAGGACTCTGTGACCAGTCCAGATGGGGAGGAGTCAGGCCACGGTAGGAGAGTGTCACATCCCCGCTAGGCTAGCTAAGCCATCCGTCCAGTTTCTATCTGGTCTAAACAGCATCAGCCAGAGCTATCAATCCCTGTCACTTCCACAGCTGCCACCAAGCTAAATCACTGTTCACAACAATTGTAACGGTTACATAAAGTTAAAGTGTAGAATTAAATATTCTTTGTTAGCCTGGCTGGGGATCACATTCGGAGGCCAAGCTATTATCTTTTTAACTTAACGTTATAACCTATTTTTTTTCAACAACAGTAATGGGCATTTGTGAATCAGTGGTTAATTTAGTAAATGCTCTTAATTGTCTGGTATCCTCTCGTGTTTTTACAGGAGCACACCATCTGACATCTCCACCCTCACAGACCGATTCCTTACTGGCCATGTTCGATCCTCTCTCCTCTGGTGAAGGTAATTTGCGCTCCCAGAATGCTCTACAGCCAATCAGAGCTAGAAATGAGAAACCATTGAATCCCTACCCTAATGTTGCGGGCTCACAGAACAGCTTGAGCTCTGTGAAATTAACCAAAAGAGTGTCTGTGCCCCTCACACAAGCCTTACCCCAATTACTGGACATATCATCAGTGCGAGTGAGATGTCATTTCATTTGGCCCATTTAGTATCCCAAATTATTCTTAGCGGTCTTTGTTCCTGTGCGTTTTGTTTGTAGTGCAGGCGGAAATTGTGTGAGAGAGGAATGGTCGTGGCTGTGTGTCTGTGGCAAGGTGAAGGGATGACAGGCTGAGAGACCTCACCCCAGGCTCTTTGGCACTGTCCCCTTGTCCCACTGTGCTCATGGCACGAGGCTGCCATTGGAAGCTTTTCAGGAGAGAGAGTGTACCCTTGGAACAGGTGGCCTACCTATACCTAGGGCTCATCTCCCACTAACATCTCTCTTTAGCACTCTCCCCCACTTTTGAGGTGTTTTTTTCTTCTGGTTTTATAATGTTTAGCAACTACTCTTTATATACAAGTGAGATTTTGTGGTACAGAACAACACTACCTCTTAGTAAATGCACTTGTAGAATTTAAGTATATTTAAGGCTTTAAAAACAGTTAAACACTAATATCTACATAGGGAAAAGGTCTTTGTGAAGCCTGTGCAGTGAGCTGGTAAGTAAGTAACTTAAAGATTAGAGAGAATGTAATAAAAAGTGTACAGGGATGTTTAAATATTATCAATTTTCATCAACTCAACAATCTTATTTTCTTATTTCATTACCTCAGGCTCCTCCACTGGAACAATAGTGAGGCCTAAAGTGCACTACGCCAGGCCCCCTCACCCTCCCCCCGATCCTCCCATCCCTGAAGCCAGTGCCCTGGGGCCGGAGACGCGCCACTCTCTCTTCACGCCCCACTGCCTCGCCCAGGCTGAGCTGGAGCACACCAAGCAACGCCACTCCTTCCCTGACAGGCTGGTCCGTAGCCGCAGCTCTGACATTGTGTGCCCAGGGCGCCGGCCCACAAGTGACCCCGGCCTTAATCGGCGGGTAGCGGTTGAAGAGCGCGACCCTGCCGGGGCCTTCACCTTAGGACCGTCCTCGTCCCCCAGCAAGGACTCCCTGAAAGGAGAGGTAACCAGCTGCAGCGGCGCTCTTACTTATTGTCGTGTTTTCACTAATGCTGCAGAGGAACAGCTTAAAAATAAATAAATCATTTCTTTTGTAGCGACTTCACTGTTGTGTGTAATAATCTACCTGCCAGTGTCTAAGTGTATCTTGGTCATTTCCATCCAAAGGCTGAGGACAGGAAAGACAGTGACGATGAGAAGTCTGATCGCAACAGACCGTGGTGGAAGAAGCGTTTTGTGTCAGCCATTCCCAAAGGTAAGGAAACAAAACAAATGCCCTCTTTTCTAAACTGAAAAAATGAACTTTTATACATTAAATAGTGATCTGTTTGATTGCAGCGCTCCTTCATTTTTTTGTTGCGGGAAAAAAAAATTCTCTTAATCACAACTGACAGGAAATATCACACTTTAAAGAGCAGAGCGAAAACCAATTTATAATGTGTGAAAGAGAATGATGATCCATGTTGTCCACTCCATTGCTGATGCTCCAGTTGGAAAATCATGTTTCTTGTTGTTTGAAGTTACTCCAGAGACGTGTCCAGTCCTTTTTCTCTCACGTCTCACTGGCTGCAGATTTATATAGACTTTTCAAAGCTAATCAGTCATCAGAGGAGCTTTAGCTGTGTAGATTGTATGGCTGTAGCCCTCCCAGCAGTGCTGTCAGCCACCGGCTAATGGTCATTAGATAGACCTTTCTGTCATCAGCACTGATAGATGACACATCTCTTGTTGCAGTTCTAATCTACAAGCATCTCTCATACATCTGTCTGGGAAATAATGAGCTGTGCCCACATAGAATGACTGCTTATTACTCTTTGAGATAATGATGTTTCTTAAGTAAACATTAAATTGATATTCATAAAAAGGAGGACAGTGTGCACATGGAGAAGTAGAGCGCCGTGAAGCCTAAACCACCAATCTCCCGCCAAATCTCTGTAGAGTCCTTTGTGTTTGTCCTGTTGCTCTGCATGGTGACGCGCAGTCAGTTGTCCGGCAGAGCGGCAGCCTGTGTGTGAAAGGCCAACCCTGTCTGTTGTGTCCCTCACAGTGCTGTATTGGACGGCTGAGAGTGATGTCCCAGGTAACGCTTCCACGCTGTCGTCATTGAGCTAGCTTTACTGCTGGAGCCAGCGGCTGCGTGCCCGTGCTGCTTTGTAGATGTCGCCTTAGAGCTGTAGAGCTGTGATGTGACATGGTGTAGCCTGAGTTCCTACGCCCACACTCCTCATCCATGCATCCGTTTTACCACCCTTTTTGTTTTGCTACAGTATGTTACCATTTTACTGTATGGAGAATACAGAATATCAATGTAGAAACTCCACCCAGTGTTTCCTGTGTGTGTCATCAAATTGTAGACTCTGTGTCTCTCTTGTTTGTCCTGTTTGCACCTTCGTGTTAATAGGATAAGCATCAGTAGGCTTATTTACATCTATATCGACTTTGTATAATGCATTACAGTGGACCTTTGTGATATTCTGGTATGAACCAATGGTTTAATTCACCATTTCAATCTTCGTTTGCTTTTTTCTTAGTAAATTTCTACACTAGACTTTTTTTGGTACTGTATGATACCATACATCCTACATTGAGACTTTTAGTCTCAATACAAACCATGAAAAAAATAGCAAAGATTTATCAAAGTGGCTGTCAACAGACGACTCATGATCAGCTTGTCATCCAGTGGTAGTGAAAGTGGTGTCAGTCCACCAATCGCATGTCTCTCCTCCACAGCTCCGATAGCAGCATTTCGGAAAAGGGACAAGCAGGAGAAAGACGACATTGCCCAGGAGCGTATCTCACAAGGTCTGTCCTGGTTTGGTGTAATTACTCTCTTAATTTGCTGAGCGAGAGACAAGATGTGGGTATCTGTTATGGTGGGTTTAATTTTAATGCATCTTGTGTGTTGGTGGGTTTATCAGATGACCCATTGCCCAGACACAGCTCTCAAGCGCAGGCAGCTGAAGACATCCTGGACAAGTACAGGAACATCAAGAGGACCAGCCCGAGCGATGGAGCCACAGGTGGAGCTTCTTATGATGGGACAGGAGGTCAGGAAAAAAAAATACTCTTGTGAATGAATAAATATGGCTATTACACACACTTGCAGTAGATAACTTGAGTAACTTGCCTGTTTTTGTATATTCTGACAGATCTTTGTGTTGAGGACAGCGTGCATGACTCTCCTAGAGAAGACACTCTGCAGAACATTTCCACAGATGACCTCCCAGACTCAGCCAGCCAGACAGCACAGCAGCATGACTCCAAGTTCTCTTTCAGGTCAGAAAGACCCAAAAACCCAATTTACAAACAATCACTCAACACTTTGTAGTTTTCTTAGCCGATATTCCTTGCCGTCTCTGTTAATTACATTTTTTTGTTTGTGTCTTCCAGTGATGCAAAGAAGAAGTTGAGGTTGGCGTTGTGTTCTGCAGACTCAGTGGCTCTGCCCATCATGGCTCCTGCAACCACACGAAATGGGCTTCCTGACCATATGGACCCTGAAGGTAGGCAGAGCATCTATGCTAAATCTATCCTGCGTATATTAGTGCTTGAGTTCATAGTAGCCTGCTCTTTCACTGGAACTGAATAAGTATGACAGCTCCTTTTGCTTTCTCTTTTCTGAAAAGAGGGAGCATTTTATTTCAACATTTTTCTTTTTGAGGCAGAACAGGTAGTACAGCATTAATGCAGCATGCATGCTGTTAGAGCTGGGACTGCATTTAAGGCTAAATCATTTCAGTTGGTGGTGGTCTTGCTGGACAGGTATTAGTGACGAATAACTGGTGATAACATACAAAGTGATCATAAAGCACATTTCATTTAAACATGTTTAGAGTTAGAGAGTGTATTAATTTAGAGCAGTTATTAAACTTGGTACTACTATCTACTAGGCGTTAGGTATCTTTGTCACAGCTCTCCATGGGGAGCTGGGTACAAGCCCTTAATGTTGGCAAGCATCCAACCTGCTGGAAGTGTCCTTAAGCAAGACACCAAATCTGTACCACCTTCACCTTCTGACTGGCCTTCCAAGGTCTGGGGCAAGGTTGGGGGGATGTTAAAAAGAGAATTCCCATATGGTGTCAGTAAAATATCACATTATTAAATCATCATACGTATTAGAAATACTCGTGTAACCACGTAGATTAATACTGGTCCAACATTTTATCAGAAAGATACAAGTCTTCTGATGCTGCACAAAATAAATACAGACCTCTTAAGCTTTCCTCGCACCTTCACATCCTGAAGCAGGACAAAAGCAGGCCGAATCAAGTAACATCCTGTGAAATGATCAACAGTAAAACAAATAAGACTCCATCTTTGTGGCCATCAGTCACATTGTCATGTGGAGGCAGCAGGTTGATCAGATTACAGCAACCAGCCGTTCCTTTGTGAGCGGCGAGCAGTGTTGTCAATGTCTAATGCTGTCTCCCTATCGTCCTCGCTCTCAGACAATGAGATCGTCTGCTTCCTGAAGGTCCAGCTAGCGGAGGCCATCAACCTTCAGGATAAGAACCAGATGGCCCAGATCCAGGAGACCACGCGCTGCGTCGGCCGCTTCGACGCACGCACCTGCAGGAAGCTGCTGGCTGCCATTGCGGAGGATTACAGGTAACTGTGGAGGCCTGGAGAGATGATGCAAGCTCACTTAGGGCACCCCATGGGTCTTTCATGTTGTTATCTTTTGTTTGTTCAGTGCATAATGTTGTTTTAGGCAACTACAGAGATGTAGCCAGCAATACAGTGGCAATAATATAATACAAATTTCTGTGTGTGTGTTTCCTTTAGAAAGCGGGCACCGTACATAGCTTATCTAACCAGGTGTCGTCAGGGCCTGCAGACCTCCCAGGCCCATCTGGAGAGGCTCCTCCAGAGGGTGCTGAGAGACAAGGAAGTGGCTAACCGCTACTTCACCACTGTCTGTGTTCGGCTCCTTCTTGAACACATGGAGGCCAAGATGCTTGACTTCATTAAAGGTATCTCTACATGTTCATATTCAGTGTAACTAAACCCCAGCTAATGACTTGTTTGTTCTTCAGCTGGATTTTTCTGCTAGCCTATAGAGTACAGAGAATCCTGACCTTCCTGCCATCCTATTTTCTGCCATTTTTGACAAATTATACATGATTTTAAAATGTTTTTCCAATATCACTCCTCTAACACAAGAAGAAAATAGCTGGTGGCGACCCTTATAAGATAAGCAGTTAAATATCCCCAAACTCTTAAGTCACAGATATGATGGGAGGTTTGTTGTTTACATTTAAAGTTTGAGCTAATATGAAATGACTCCACATTTTGACCTGTTAGTAGAGATTTATTCCCTTTTTCATATTAAATGTCAGAATTTATTTGAAATGCCTGTGAGTCTATACACAACATCACTTCCAAGCTCAACTTGACTCTCTTTAAAACAATCATATTGTTGCACAGTGGAGGTTGCAGCTATGTCCTGTGCTGGTGTTACATCTGTTGTTTCTCTGCTCCCCCTCCAGCGTTCCAGGGGTGCACAGCAGCGGATGACAAGACAGCAGCAGTGGAGGATTTTCTGCGCTACTTGTACGGCGCCATGGCCCGTGATGCCATTTGGCAGTACGCAAGCGAGGACCAGCTGCAGGATGCCCAGATGGCTATCGAGCGCAGCGTTATGAACCGCATCTTCAAACTGGCCTTCTACCCCAACCAGGATGGAGATATTCTCAGAGACCAGTGAGTAGCTGGAATGACACCGGTGCCACACAGTCTCACGAGGCAGTATGCCATTTTGTGTTATTTTATGAAGATTTATAACGTAGGAACTGTGGGGGCAGCAGTGCTTTGCTCTGGCCTTTAGGTTTGAAAGTAACATCCGTCAGCATAGTAAATCGACTTTGATACTGCACCTAGTGGTAAAAAGACTGTTTAATTGGGCGTGTTGGCCTCGGCATAATGCGCTCATGATAGTCTGAGATCTGAAATGTCTGTTCCTTTTTAATTAGCGTTTCACTCATGCACCATTTTGCTTTTGACACTTCTCATGTATATAAATTAATTGAAATAGTTTCGTCCTGGTGTAAAAGTTCCCTTACTATTACATAACTTCAGAAAGGGGACACTCGCCGTCTTCAGTGAGATGCCATCATGTTGCAGCAGAAATAATTTTGGTCAGGTCTATTTTGTTGAGCAACAACACATAAGTATATAGAAGAAAGATTTGAAAGTTCTACCCCCATAATCGTCTTTGTATGCAAGTAATTTGAAATCATGTCACACATTCAGAATATGCTGTGATGATATGATGTGTGAGGATAGTTTCACTTTGTATGAGTGGAAAATTTGTATTACAAAATTTGGTTTAAAGTCATAACGTTGTATCAACAAAGCCTGTATATATAATATATACAGTAAGTATGACACTATAAACCATTAAAGCTAATTTTAGCTCGCAAGCCAGGTAGCTTAATTTATGAATTTTCTTTTAAAGAGTTGAAGCCACTTAATCAATCATTAGAAAATCAGAGAGGAAGATAAGTTCAAGCTAACTGCTTAATATTTAGATTGATATGTTATGAGAACAGCTGCTCTGTGGGATTGGGATTGCTCTCTCTGTTGTCATATACTGAGTTGTTTTGTCTCACACAGGCTTTTCCATGAACATATCCAGCGGCTCTCAAAAGTTGTGACGGCCAATCATAAAGCTCTTCAAGTGCCAGAGGTATCTCCTTGGTGACATTATTTTTCATCACTTCCGTGCATTTGTGTAGACAGAAGAGACTTGCTGGTTCACGTAGCTTTAAAAATTGTTGGACATAGTTTGAGTTTTTTTCTTTTTACTTCTCTGGTTGCAGGTTTACCTGAAGGAGGCCCCCTGGCCCTCTGCACAGTCTGAGATCAGGACCATCAATGCGTACAAGACGCCACGAGACAAAGTCCAGTGTATACTGCGCATGTGTTCCACCATCATGAACCTCCTCAGTCTGGCCAACGAAGACTCCGTCCCTGGAGCGGATGACTTTGTCCCTGTGCTTGTCTTTGTCCTCATTAGGGTAAGTCTGTTCTTACTTCATTCAGCACAGTCAGTATTAGCTGTATTTTTAAATAAACCATCAGTATTGATCACTTGATTGATGTTTTATAAATACTAAGAATAGTCATCTGAAAATTCTTCCCCAAATGACCATATTGTAACTGCAGGGCACCATAAAGACTGCTGTCTGCTAACCTGCGTGGATATATTTTACATATTTACATATTTATGATTATAATCTGTACGGTGTTGCGTGAGGATCTTTCAGCGGCTAATGTGGGCCCATCCCCACATCTCCTCCCCTCCAGGCAAACCCGCCCTGCCTGCTGTCCACCGTTCAGTACATCAATAATTTCTATGCCAGCCGGCTGAGTGGGGAGGAGTGCTATTGGTGGATGCAGTTCACCGCGGCGCTGGAATTCATTAAGACCATCGACGATCGCAAGTGAAGCAGAACAGCCACCTGTATGGGCAGACTGCGGGGGAAGGAGCCGGGAGACTGGGAGACTTCCCAACCAACTGCTCCCTCTGCACAGCTTATAAAACCTGGCCCTCAGCCTGCTCTTTATTTGTATAGCTTGTACATAGCCAGAGACGTTGAAAGATTACAAAATATATATTACTGTACGTATGTGGACAAATCCAGGTTTTAGCCGTGATGAAAAAAAAAACGGCCTTGGGGAAAAAATTAGCAAGATGTTAACTTTGAACCTGATTTGGATTTTTCCTTATCTTTTTGTCTCTTCAGTAATGTTTCACTTTTGGGGTCTGTATTAGGAATTGTATATATTCACAATTATCAACATGACATTAAATCAACCTAAAAGATAATCCTATATAAAGGGACCAGACTTCCTTGATGTGATCACTGATCTTTTTTCCCCCCCAGAGTGAGAGGGAAGGGCTTCCAATTAAATTACAATATAATGTTCATTAAATGCATTGTAACGTTGGGATTTACAGTGCGTGGTAGTTACTTATGGGATTTAGTGACTCATAAACACTGAGATTAATTCACAATAACCATACTACTCATACGGTTAGTGTATCAAACAGTAGGGCAGCTTATTTCATGAATTGTTTACTTCATCTTATTCCCAAAAACAAGCGTGTCAGTGAGAATTTGGACATAAGGGCCCACATATTTATATGAAATAAAATGTATTTATTTCTGTAATTCTATTTAATGCTTTGTTTATCTCATTTACAAAAAAAAAAAAAAATGCAAATGCATATCATGCCCATTCAAGATGTCTGAGGCAAGTGGTGGTGTTATGATAAACTTGCTAGAAAAGCTTGAGTTAGGGAGGCACCTTAGCGATGAGTAGCCCTTAGGTGGGGATGCTAGGCGATTATGATACAGGGTCGACTCATGCACAGAGCAGTGGTGGCATTTATGGAAATATTGAAAATAGTGCCTTTGATGTGGGGCGCTCTGTACAGGTAGTTATTTTTGACTTTCTTTTTTTTTTTTAAACCCAGCATAGGCATTATCCCCACCTTAACTCCCCCCCCACACACACACACACTCCAATGGGCCAACCACGTCTCACTGAGAAACTTTTGTCCAGCCCTTGCTGCAGGAACCTGGGCATCACTGATTGTCATGGCTCAGTCCCTTTAATGCACTTGAGTTTGAACAAATATCCTCTTTGGTATTCTAGATCCTACCTCAGAGTTGAAACCAATGAGCCTGATGTCAGTCTGTATACAGTAACTGTCCTGCATTGGTTGACAACGGAGTACTGGATCATTTTTGCACTGGTAAAACATAGTAAAACATTGAGGGGAAGGTAGGAAAGAGTTGGATATTGAGCTGCTGTGATGCTTGTTGTGGTCACATCACCCTTAATTAACACAAGCCTTTGTTAGCGAACAAAGACATTTTAGTTTCTAATCTTATACCTGAGATGCCACATGTGTCCGCATGGGCAGACTAGTGAACTATTGGATATTAGCTCTCTACCTCCTCGTAAGTTCAAGAAAGGGACTCGTGTTTATGTGCACTTATATTTCTTTTTTTTTGTTTTCTCCCAATTTGGCGTGCTGTGATATCCCAGTGTCATTGTATCTTTCCAATTATAGTACAAGCATGTCTTTAATTATCCAGAAATGACTAAAAACTCCTCTTGAAATCCTCTGCTTCATTTTTGTGCACAGACGTGCCACGTGTATTATAGTTTGCGATAATCCATTACTTTTCACGGTAAATGACCTGACAGCACAATACACAGTAGGATAGAAGAGCAAATAATCAACACTATTGACTTGTTACTGACTTGCAGTTTATGCTAAAGTGGTTGGTGTAGTACGTGAGTGTGGTTTTTATCTAGTGAGTGTGTGTGAGATGATTGTGTGATTGCTTGACCCTCTGCCTCCTCTTGCATGAAGTCATTGGATGGTCTGTACATTCGCAATCATGATAAACAGTAGAATAGGATTAGTATCTGCCACAGGCCAGTAATTGAACCTGCAAGAGGATGCAAAGCTTCTCTTTGTGTCTGTGATACTTGCATATCAGAACTCGATGATTTATTTTGCACAAAACAGATGTGTTTTCCTGGGCAAATTGACAGGGAGCAGTGCATTTTGTGAAATGTCCTTACTTCTGGCCTTTGCAGTCATTTAACATGAACGTGTTGCGATTTAAAATAACGTTTTGAGTAGCTAAGTTGAGCACCTGACTGTTACTCGTTCAAGCTGATGAGCGTCCACGTTCATGGGCGACATCACAAATGCATTTTTATATCCGTCTCCAGTAGCACATGCACCAGATTCGTACGTGTCTGTGCAGTATACTTCCTTGCAGTCTGTGTAATCAATTTGATGAGAAAACCATGCACTGGAAAATCAAGTTGCAGGTTGCATCTATACTAATTAGGTTTATGTGATGTCACTTTAATTGGAAATACATACTCCACAAATCTGATGAAATTATTTGGACCTGGCTTATGTTTCAGCATTTCCTCAGATAGCCGGTCGCAGCAGCTACAGATGACCCCGGTGAAGTACTGATCAAAACGCCGCATTATGTTACACAAAAACACACATGACTGTGATAGCGACTGTAATTTTTAGCTCTGATTGTATGCAAACCACTGGACAGTGGTGTCAAGTAAACAGACTGAAGAGTTGGTCTGTTCTTCAAAGCTTTACTGCTCTGCTCCCTGTGCAATTGAGTTGAAAAGCTGAGCAGAGGAAAAAAAAAAGAGTTTTACATCTTACATCTAATTTTACATTTAATTGTAAGCTTGCACAATTATGACATGCGGGGAAAGCCGGTTTGTCTTTACTGTGATTAATGCATTATGTAATTCTTTAAAAACAATAAAAGAAGCAGACGTTCCCCCCCCCTTTTTTTTTCTTCTTCTTCTTCTGTGGCTCTTGAGATATATTATGCATTTCCACTGCAGGAGGAGAATGTCGTTCCTACTGTACACCACGCACGACAGTGTTTCATTATTCTGCGGCTTCTTGGACAGTTGTAGGTATATCTGGCCGACAGTTCACACAATAGAAGATGGTGGGGAAATTTATGCATGGAATATAATTGTTAGTGGGGGCAGTGGAGCAGCATCATCCAATCTAGCAGCCACAAATAGCAACCTCTCAGCAAACATTTCATTACTGCTGACAAGTGTACGGTGGATTGTAATTGGAGATATCCCCTCATCTAAAAGCCCTCCTTACTTCACCGATTGCCTTCTCTAATACTCATCTTTTTTTCATCATAAACTTCTTCGTGGGGTGCTTTGTGTCCCCTGATGATATCTCGCAATTGTTAATTTAAATTCAAATTTTGGTGTGTGAAGTTAATTAGTTGCATAAGCCAATGGCTAGATGGGCCAGATTTGGAGATTGGATCTTTTGACTATGTGGCACTTAGCTGATTTGAGATACAAGGCGCCTTGGTTTTGTTTTGTATTATGCTGCTCCACATACTGTATTATTATTGGCTGATACTTTCTCCAGCGGTGAACTAGAGGCAACTTGAGGCTGAGCAGACACCACACACACACACACACGAGGTGTAATATTACTTTTATACAGGGTATATGGCAGATGGATCAAGTGAGGAAGAAGAGGGGGATGTTTGACTCATCTGAGTTTTATATTGATGTCATTCTGTTGCTTGAAGACATAAACAGGCCTGAGGTCTCACCCAGATGGCTGTGGGATGACAGATGAGCAGTCCAGCGGGGCTCGTGCATGACTTCACATGTTGGGGTGTTCTTCACTTCCTGGTTGTAGGGCAACAGTGGAAGAGGGCTTCCTCCCTCCTGCTTTAACTGTATCCCATGAAATCATCAATGTATCTCAGACTGACTTCCTGTAGGCCTCATGATAAAGCTCCCACTAACTTGAGACAACAATGGGAAGTTATTGTAACACTTATCAGTAGGGAGAGCTTGTGGATTTTACAGTGGAACAATAAAATTGCCATTCATACCCTAATGAGAAATAATTCATAATGAATTGAAATGTAAATTTAGGTAGTAGATCCATAAAGATAAGCTTAAACTAAAGTGAGCCAAGAGTAGAGAGAATAAAATAATGCACAGTAGGATTAGCCTACTAAAGGTACACCATTGTGTACTACACACAGTTATTCCCTGTGTAACGTCACCTGGAATATTACAGTGATTTTAGCTTTATTCCAAGGATTCATTATATTCAAAGCAGGCATCCAGGATTTTAATATTAACCATAAGACCATGCAGCTGCAGGAAGAACAACAAACAAACATCAGCACTGTTGTCAGTGACTGTACATGCTGTCTGCCCACTGTACAAGCAGGATGTTTCACCCTCGGTGTCCTGCAGATGGCAGACGCACCATTCCCGACGACGGTCTGCAGATCTGATCTGAGAGCGGCTCAGACAAAGAACACCACGGGGCACGACGGCTTGACATTTAGAACCAGTGGGACTGGCTGTCTGGAACTGGATCTGTTTTGTTTATTGTGGATATTCGTCAAATTATTAATGTTGTTATTATTATTATTATTATTATTATTATTATTCCAGTAGTTGTAGGACTGACATAAAACACACTTCAAAATATATCAACAGAAAAAAGGTTAATACTTTTTATCACTTAGCTCATGAGATTGGTGTGTTGTTGAAGGTTCCTCGTGGCATTTTTGGTTGATGTGAAAAGTGTCTCCGAAAAACATCACACAAGCGCGCGCCCTCTTTCTACCCCTCACGTGCATACACCGCGTGGTACAGGTCCATATGTACATATCTTGGTTGGACTAGTCTGCTGGTGGTGGCGGGAAATCTTCACTAAGGACAGAATAAACAACACGAGGCGGCAGCACGTCAATTAAATTAAGTGTGGGGGGGCACAGAGGAGGAGGAGGAGGATGGGGGGGGGGTCCAAATGAACAAAAATGTCAAATACACATATTAAAACTTAAATGAAATAGCCGCAAGGATGCAGGCAGAGGAGGAGATTAAAACTCAAAGGGATACCAAGTCTCTGTGCCCCGAGGTGGTGATACTGTAAGAGATGCAAATAGTAAAAGTGAGCACCATTCTCTGTAATCATTTCAGCTTAAACTACAGAGACAAAGGGCTGAAAGGGAGATTTGTGTCTTGTAACAAATAACAGAATAGCTCTGGTTCATTATAATGCTGCTATAGAGAGTCAATATTAAAGCATGGAAATACAGTAACCCAAACAGTCATGTTGTAGCATCACTCCAAAGCACAGATATGTGCACTGTTGCATCCCTTTGCACTGTTATTGTGGCATTAAACCTGCTGGATTTGGTCTAAAATAGCAGACATAGGAATAAATGACAGTCCCCGCGTTTTCCTTTACTGCTCACCACAAAGGATATCAATTAGGTGAAGGTGTCAGTTACAATGGTGCTTCTGAGACTACCACTCCTTCCTTATATTGTGCTTATATCATTAAGAAAAAGAACTATTTTCACATGCACAGCTAATCACCTGCGAGAGAAAGAGTGGGTGGTGACATCAAATTGAACCGTGGAAATGGAACAGGAATTAGATGCACTTAGCCATCACATGTTAATGGCAGCAATCAACAGCCAATTACCCACCGTACTTGAGTACCTTGACAAGTGCAGGTGTACCCTACAACTAACACAGGCCTCTTTCACGCATTTCCATAAATTCGACAGTAAACTCCCCCTCTGATTGAGCATGCATGTTTCACTGAGGTTGCAATTAAGCAGTATTGTTAGGGAAGTGTCAAGTGTGGATCGTAAGGGGGGAAAAAATCCCTTAAGGGCAACAATAACATGTATTTTACCCGGATGCATGTAAATCAATAAAGTTGTTATTTGTTTATATTAAAATCAGCTTTGTTGTTATTGCCTAGAGAAATGCTTATATTGCTAATACACGTTTGCTGATTTGAACGTTTCTAAATCAATGTTCAGAAATGTGTTGGCAGGCAGCATTTTTTTTGCACAACTGGACAGTGCAGTGGTGTCACTGCCTGGCACAGATCTCAGTGTGAACATGATCTAGGCTGAAGATCTGCTGCTGATGCTGATGATCTCTGTCACTGGGGTGGATTTCAGGGCTCAGCTCTGACTGCAGCCCTGACAAGTCAAGGAAAAGACACACACACACACACACACACACACTCACATGGATTAGATGAACACATCAGCCCTGCACACACTGTGAGGCCAGCGTCCCGGTATGACCCACTTTGATTATTCTGTCCTTAAGCAACAGGTGACGGGCTTCCCCGGATGTCATCTGTGTCGTTGGCCTCTGTTCAGAGACAGCATTCAGGACCCAGGGAGAGCTGGCTGGCAACATGCCCGATCTACAAGTGAGCTGTCCTATCATTGACATCAAGTAAGCCGAAGATGTCATGTCTTCATCTTGTGAGAGTTCAATCCCCCTTTCAGGATGGATCAAGCTCTCTGTCGCTGGAGAGAGGCGGTGCAGATAAGTGTAGCGGGTCATACAGTACTTCCTCTGGGGAATGTCTAGAAAATAACCCTTGGGATACAGGCATGCTTAATAAAGGCTGCTTTATTGGTGATCATGAAGCAATAAATTGCACCAATATGTGTGTGCACTCTGTATCCTAAAATGCTAGATTTTAAGTGTACAAATACATAACCTGATCGAGAGTTGAAGTGGATATTGTTGCATGCGTGTTGGCTGCTTTTTCTGCGTGTCCAGGCACAGAAATGTGTTTTGTATGAGTCCTGCATGGCCCTGGCGTTCAGGCTACAGTCCATCTGGTGGACAGCACTGTAAGCTGCAGCAGTGGCGAGCTGTGATCTCAGCAGCTGGTAGACACCAGACTCCACACTGGAAAGGTTAGCAAGATGTAGGGAAAAGACGTATCAATAATCTGATTTTGAAACTTTAAAAACTGAAAATAAAAAGCAATATTGTGATTGGAAACTCGCTGTTGTGGTAGTAAAAATTACCATTATTCAAATGGAAATAGTAAATTCTGTTGTGTTCAGATGTTTTTATTATTGTTGGTTAACAGTCTTGGTTAAATAATAGACAGCCAATGACTAATAGCACAGTCTTCACATGAAGCAAACATATTTTATAATATTCGATATAGTACAATATGACCATTGACAGTCCATTACCTTTTAAGAATGACCTGTTCTTTCCCCTTCCTCTTTCTCTCTCTTTTGTTTGCCCTCGAGCTACTTGACTTGTTCTACTTGACTCCTGAACCATTTTAATATCAGGCTGCCATGGGTTTCCTTCCTGTAAGCCGCCGTCTTCATATTTCTGCTTCTGCCCTCCCAGAACGAGAGATAAAAACCTGGAGAAGTGAGCGTGCTGTTGGTATACTCCACCAGTGTATATTAATAGAGTTAGTGACCCTGTTAATGGCCCTTTTAAACACCACAGAGAGTGTGCAAGGAGCACAAATGTTGAGAAAATATTTTGGATTAATTTGACAATGATATTTGTGTAAATATATACGTGTGTCCTCCTGCTGCTTATGACAAAATGCAAAAATGTTGATTTTCTAAAAGAGGGCATTAATACATTGATCTTCGAGTCCACGACACTGTACTTAAGATTATTTTCTGGAGCTTGTTTCTGCAAATTGATTTCCAATTGCAAAGACATATAATATAACGTGACTGTATTTTGATGTTGTACACATTTTCAAATTCATTTCATCTGTGCGCAGTGTTAGAAAAAATCAAAGAGATCAGTATAATTCAACATGCCAGTTCAGTTTTGTTTAGTGCTAAATGCAACAGCTAGTTAACAGTTCATATTAATCACTTTTGAAATGACATCAATAAAGCAGCCCAATGGAAAAATGGCAATTAAGCATTTATTGGCCCAACGTGATCAGTGTTGTCAGAGGTCATGTGCAGACATCAATGGCAGCGTGTGTGTGAACGCACGCACGGTTTTGTGTGCTTGTGCATGTTAAATCTGGCTCCAACTTTTCCTTTATGACAAACAGCCTCCATAAAAGATGCAGCCTGTCTCGCTGCAGCAAAACCTCTTATGCTCCGTCTCTCTGTCACTGGCACTTCATTGCTTACTCACGGAGGAGTCCACAATGCTATATATTAATTAAGGGTTTCAGAAACAATAATGGTGACAATAAAGACAGTCCTCCCTCTTTGTCCTTCGCGTTCTCCCGTCAGACGACATTAGGAGGCATTTGAGAGGAGATAGGGGAGGAGGAGGGGATGGAGGAGAGATAGAGCTCCTTCTCTCCGGAATGTAATCTCCCTGATGTTACATGGTGCAGCCTAAACTGATAAATTGCAGATTAAATGGCGGCCACACTCCACTTCACCCTACAGCCCACACCACACCCCCTTAGTTCCACACATTTTTGCCATTCACTGCCTTCTTGGCCTGTCAATTCTGCCTAATCGTGAGAGGCACTAAAACACCAGGTCTTGACAGAGCCAGATCAAGAATGATGAACATCTCTCAATGGCAAAAGACTCGTGCTCCTAACTCTACTAGAAGGCTCGCATCACTTATGCAGAAATCAGCGGCGTGCCAGCATCCAGGAATTATGCCTGCTGACAGGAGATGCATGAGGTACGCATTGTGCGGCTGGAGCAGCCTTGACAAGTTATAGTTAACTGCGGCAATGGTGACCCCGAACACAAAGGATACAGCGGCTTATTAATGGTGGAGCATCCATGTCAATAATCCCTGCTTTTGGGTTGTGTCCAGAGTCATGCATCTTGCCACTACAAGTGGCACGCACACTTGGTTTCACAGCACATATATACACACACATGCACACATAGAGAGCACACATTTCCTCAGTGTGTATTCTCTCTGGAGTTATGGGCCGGAAAGCTTTCTTTTCCATATAGAATGAGTGGCACAGCAGCTGGAAAAAAATGAAAGGTGAATATAAATATCAGTATATACACCTGTGTTTAATTATTTATCTGTTTTCTCAAAAAGCCTGCCAGGGGGAGGTGCCCTCCCAACCTAATCCACAAGCATGAATACAAAGAAATAAGTCATTAAATTCCTAACCGCATGTTGCTGATGTCGTCTATGGAAATATTTGTAATGTATATTCTAATTTTTATGAATAAATTAGGCAGAGATGCATTTCCATGTAAATTTATTCAAGGCGAAAGGAAGAGGAGTGTGGGGGGTGCGGTAAGATCTGCCAGATTATGCATAATTGTAGTATTGTAGCCCTCATTTCTACATCTAGCTCCGTATTGCGTGGTCATTAAATTCTAAAATAATGGCAACCTCACAGCTTCTCTGTCCTAATTGCCCCTTCCATGCAATTGCCTTCTCAAGACAATATGATGAAGTGTGCTGTAGGATGTGTTAATAAGATGGCATTTCTAACTGAGGAGGACAATGCTTTGGAGTTGCACTCTCGGTGTATACCAAGTGGAGGGACTTCACTCACTCACTGTCTGTCTTATTTGCTCACCTTTTTCCCCGTTTGATGTCTTTGAGGCAGCAAACCACCGAGCTCACTGTAGCCCTGACATATCAGGAGGAAACTGGGATTTCAGCTTGTCTCCACTCATTTCAATATGTGGAGAAATCAAAGAGGGAAAAAGGCTCATTAATAAAAAGACATGTCTCTAATCCGCTCAGTGGTTGGGAGGAAATTTTTTTAATGAAATGCAACACGTTACCTAATTGCGCGGCTGCATCAGGGGCACAGTATACATTTCAAAGGAAAATATGCATGAATTTCAAATGCAGTATCTCTCAATTGAGACCAGATACGAGTGAGAGGAAGGGAAGGAGAGATCAATCTCTGTGATGATGTGTGAAAAGGGCAAGCTCCTCGCCCAGCATGTACTTTTCCTCATTACCTTTCATTTGGCAACTGAGCATCTTCCACTTGATACAGAATAAACAACTTGAACGCAATGTGATGATATTCAGCCGTCTGTGGCCGCAGTGGAACCTGCATGTCCTCATCTGCGCATATTTGTAAACACACATTTCAGACTGAAAGCTTTAGTTGCACTTGCGTGATAGAAGGTTATTATAATGTGTTTAAAGTGTCCCCCAGTGGACATTTTGTCCACGCAGAGACTTGGTGGACTCATCACCGGCGGTTCTGTCTGTGCCGCAGCCCCTCACACACACACACACACACACACACACACACACACACACACACACACAAAACACCCCAGAGTGCTCTCCTCGTAGCCTAACCCACCTAAACATCCTCTCAGCTCACTCTGACGTTTAGCCATGCTTCATCTCCACATCCTTAAAAGCAGAAATTAATGACAAGCACAAAGCTGCTCATTTATAATTGCTTCATTATACTGTTGTGTTCTCCTGACAATAATGGTGTTGCTGGTGTTTTTCTAATTATATGGCATTTTTTTTTGCTCGTTATCAAGGACTTCAGGTAATTGTGGAGAAAATAATGACTGCCTGCCTGCCTGCTTCCTCTGTCTCTCATGGATTGCACATCACAAACAGTCTCAGTGCAGCCAAGAGCCTTATCAAGGAGGCTGTTGGGTTGCCTTTTAAAGCCGACTCCATTTACGCTGCAAGTCATCAGTGGCCCAGTGGCTCAAGCGTCTCTAATGAGCAACTTGTATTCAAGTGTTTAACTCAAGGTTTATGACAGATTACAATTAGCTTCTGTTTTTGTTGTGTTTGAATCACAGACTTTCCTACTAATTCTAATTTCATATTTGTTCTCCGAGCTTGCTTTGCCAACACCTCTCTTAAGATTTGAGGTGACTGGGATGACTGAGAAAAAATAAAAATAGTCCTCTTAAACTCCACAACTGAATAATATGAAGCTAAAAAAAAAAACATGCATCAAACCCAGTTCTGTGACCGTATAAGTCTCATATAAGAAGTCTCAAATATGATTTGCAACAGTGACGATAACATCACTAATAATGCTGTCTGTGTAGTGTGATTTCATTCAGCTGTGGGGAGATTAGTGATTTGCATTTAATACCCGGTGTGCTCTGCTGTTCCTTTTTCATGCAACATTGCCGGATATGGATGATGACATTATAATAATTAAAGAACATTATGGACAGAGGGCACTTTGCTGTTTGCTACCGTGCGTAATGGCGGCCAACACTGTTATTTCTATTTGAAGAATGCATCCATGTGTGAAATAATAATACTCCCCCCAGGAATACCATTGTCATATTTTATTCTAGTACAAAAAGATGAAACAGAAAAACATAATAAAAAAATAAACTCTCACACTTCATTTCCATCCTTCTTCCTTTTGTTTTTTAATTCTGCTGTTGCAGCATCCAGCACCATTGCTGTCTGAAAACCTCAGAGGCGGACTTAATTAGTTGCTAAGAGAAAGCTGCCAGTGGTGGGGAGCTAAGAGAGTGGGGCAGATTTTAGTTTGCTCTGAACTTTGCTAATTATCAGGTAGGATGTAATTTTCTCCGTTCCCAAGAGGCGCCCAGCAGAGAGCTGCACCAACTGAAAAGGAGAGAAACAAGGCTGAGCCCAGAAAAAGTATGAAATATTGAGTGTTCCGAACAAATCCTTTTGTTACTATTTCTTCTTCCAGATCACTAAGAGTCACTCTTTTTCTGGAGGTGTGATTATAGTGACACATCGCGAACACTACCTAAGAGGGCGTGGGAGAGAGAGTTTGCACAAAGTAGTGATCACGGACAGGTGGAAGCGGGATGTGGTATGGCTCGGGATGGGGAAGGCAGGCACAGGGCGTGTATCATTTATATCCAGCAATGTCTGAGCAGTGACAGGGACTGTGTTTAGCAGGTTCCTATCCCACATGCATCACATTATGATTCTGAAGTGCCTCAGACGAAAGAGGAGGTTGAATTGCCGTTGACCTGAGTGAGCTAAAATGACATAGATTCAGACAAATAGAGCACTGAGCTAAGCGGGAAAACAAGATGGATGTCTAGTGGCAGCACATCTGCACAGGCTCCCTCTCTCTCTCTCTCTCTCGCTGTGTGTGTGTGTGTGTGTGTGTGTGTGTGTGTTTGGTGAGCCCAAACTTTTGACATTTTCCCCAGATACACCACATCTAAAGCCGTCTGGATACACTCTTAATAGGCTTGCATGCATGCAACTTAAAACTCGAGAAATTACGCAACCTTTCGATTCACAAACACGCATTTCTTCTAATGTTGCCATGACTCAGGGAGGACCCTTTAACTGCACACAACTTGACATTGAATTTAAGGACTTTTCAGAGAGATCTCTCTCTCTGTGTTCCAAAATGTCAACGTGAAGTTTTCAGTGCGGCTTTTACAAGCTTCCCAGTTTAAATCTTGGCAGACTCTTCTGTGTGTGAGTGTATCACCATGGTTGCAGCGTCTAATATGCACGCCCCAGTGCATTGAGAAAAGAGAGTACTTCTTCCTCACTTGGTTTAATTGTCCCTCAGAGACCTGTGGAATTGGAATCTAAGTGGAATACCAGTCTCTTTCTCCAGCCTCACCCCTCCCCGACACCACCACCACCACCCCCACACCCTCTTTCTCTTCCTCTCTCTGGGGTTGGAGCGGGCATTCGGCGGAGACTCTTGATTTGGTCCTGTCTTTATTTCATCACAGGCATCTTCTCAGCTTGCTCCTCACTGTGGTGCTTTAGCGCCACAGCGTTCGGCTTTATTAACCCCCCTAAGCAAGAAGTACCTAAGGGAGGTCAGACACTGGTCGTTAAAAATCTATTGTGACTTGTCTGAAAAATGAATAAATGAGCACATTATTTCCCCCCGTTCCGCAGCCCCGGTGCGCTGTTTGTCTAATCAAGTGCCGGAGCAGGCAAAGTCAACCAGGGTTGACATGCACATTTTATTTAAGTTTTTGTCTGTCAGAGGAGTTTAAATGTGTAATGAACAAAGCAGTGGTGATTTGAAATATAATCCCATTACACTGATGAAATTACAAAGACGGCGAGAGTTCACAAATCATGCTCATTGTTTTCTATCATGAGCGATGCCCCTGTTGAGGTTGTGGCGCGAGGAGGAAGGGCAGACCGTGAATGAATAGTGACAGCACTGTAAGGGGATTGGGAGTGCAGCACGGCCCAGCCTCGGTGCACCTCCCCGTACTGGGAGATGCTGAAGGGCTTTGTTCCTGCCTCTGCCGCGGCTCAGGATGAACCCATTAGAACGGGCCCAGCGCAAAATTACGGCGCCAAAAGAGCTGGGTCCAGGTCAGAGTAGAGGTGGACGTATTTAGGAAAAGATTCTTGGAGTCTTTTTTCCAAACGTTGTGCTGACAAATGAAATGAAATAGCTTTGACCCAGCGTAAGCAAAATGGGATTTTCAGATAAGAAGTTATGGTGTCAATTTATGTATTTCGCTTCTTTGCTTTTTTAGATGTTTTTCAAAACATTTACGAAGCTTCAACAAACTGCACCACACCAGCGTAAAGTGCAAGGAAATCAAACTTTGTTTTCGCGAGTGGAAGTCTAGATAGCGCACTGTATTGTCAGCACTAAGATTTGTTTACACTAATGCTACCTTGAAGCAACTTTGAGGATGGACAACATCAACAAATCATGATTGAACTGTTTGTTTCTCTCTTCGAGTCAAGCTTGTGAGATTTTGTCTTAAGGATTAATATAGCTGTGTGTGCAGAAGCTGCAGAAGTCCTTTGATGTCTGCCTTTGATAAGGAGGGTGCTAACAGTTAGGCCCATGGCTTAGAAAAAGTTGCATCTAACTGTGGAAGAAAAAAAAACTGGAGAAAGTTCTGTTTTAGTTTTCTACAGCTTTAATTGGAAGCCTCATATGCCCCTTAAACAACATCATCTGAAGCTAATAAGACTTAAAAAGTACATCTGGCTCTAAAATGCTTACCATTTTTAACACTAATGAACTGAGGCGTGCAGTAGAGATCACCAAACTGCGGGGAGATGTACAGTATATTCTGGAGAATTCCCCTGCTGCACAGGAACTCATAAAACACATCTGAAGACAGGAACTTGTATCTGGTTATTCGTGTTTAATTGGAGGCGCTGAGTGATGCAAACTAGGTTTTAATGCCCTCCCCTGCTGCCTGACTACAAGTAGCATCAGTGTTGCCACCCCTCCTTTTCCATCTATCCTTGCAGAAATGACCAAACATACTGCTAACAACGTCTGAAACACACTCCCTACAAACTCCCTTCTAATGTGGCAAAACAACATGCAGATATTAGAAGCTAAATGCGTCTAAACGCCACAGTTTTGTTCCTTTTCCTGGCATGTAAAGAGGTGCAAAAGTATTTGTGACAATCCTGCCAAAGATACAGTCTCATGACTCATGTGGGAACTTTATTAAATCATGTTTGTTTGAAATTATTTTTGGTTTCTAGCGACTGGGCCGCATTAAAGTGCTGGGATTTATAATGTGATACTTATGTCATCAGGAAGTTGGGTCTTGGCTGCCCTCTGAAGCTTGCGGCAGGCAGGGGTGAAAAACCAACATGTAAAGTGAGAAAGCTGGGTGTCATCCGTGTGATGTATTAAATCTACACCCAATCGAGTTGACAATTACATCATTCAAAACAGAATGACAGGGAGGCTCTGCTAAACCTTCCGACTGTAGGGGCCATTTGATATTAATTTTCTGTAACTGTCACATGTGTTCTCTGGCGAGCTTTGTCGAATGTCCGTTTTTTTGTTAAACGCTTGACACAACGTTCTGTCTCGCGCTATTACGCTCTCTTCCAGGCTTTGATCTTCTCCATGTACAATATAATAGCTCATCCTGTAAACATGAGAACAGATTGAATAAAGAATACTTTGCTTTCCCTTGGCCCTGGAAAACAGTTCTGTCATGTGCTGTCCACGCTCATCTCAGCTCTGGGCTGGCTGTGGCGCCTTTATTCAATGTGACAGAGGAGAGCTGGGGACTCTTTCTCCTGGCACCCCGGTACGCGCCACACTGACACTCTCCTCTGAAGTGCCACATTAATTCTAATAAAGCGCTGCCTTACCAGGGCCCACGAAGACCAGGGCTGTTGGGGGGGGGCAGACGCTCGTATAAATACCAGGCTTAATGAAGGGAGGCAGTGGTGGCGCAGGTGGTGTGGCAGTGCAGGTGGCACCTCTCGCCCCCAGGCTCCTGGGTGAGTCCGCTGCCACCGCCACTCCAGGGGGCACAGCAGCAGAGATTGCATTTTAATTACCAGGTACACCTTGTCCTCCTGATGGGTCACCGCCTTGGTGGGAGTGAGTCTGCAGACGTGCCTGTTTTCAGACCTTCTTTATCTCTACCTGCATGTTTACAATGAGATACTCCCCTAAACGTTGTAACATAACGCTCCAGCGCGAATAGGGATCTTATTGTTCATGCTTGGCCTGTCACCACTCAACATAACTAATTCTGTATATAGGAGAGACCGGCATCTTCCCTGAATTATGTGCACCTCTCTCCCTGTGCAGAGGCATCCATCCAGCCCCAGTCATTGCTAACCCTCCCCTTGAGGAGCTCTATCCACAGGGAGGTCCACACCTGTTTCCTCCCCCCTCCCTCCTCACTCTGGAAAAATCATCTCTCTCCCTCTTTCAGTGGTAACTCAAAAGTCTTGACATTTCAAATGCTTCTTTAGTTGGGGATTCGAGTTTTGTGCAAGTGGCGTACCTGGGTGAGGAATGGATCACGGTTTCACTGCACCCATGCCTTCTGTGTGTCGAGACCCTGGACAGATGGGTGATGAGAGGGCTTGGATGGTGGGAGGGAGGGAGGATAGGGAGGCAGGGTTGTATGTCCAGGACATGTGAAGACACCACCCCACCACCACCACCACCACCTCCCTCTCTCTTTCTCTCTCTGGGGACGCTTCTGTCAGCGCACACCAGCACTCAGCAGCACAGATGTTGTTGCATTGTCTGGAGCACCGAAGCCCAGATCAGCCCAACTGGGAGCTTCTACTCATTAGCTATTGTCTCTGTGTGTCTGACTAGGCCTTTGATGAATGCAGCAGTTAGCCGAAGATCAGACACCAGACAGAGAGAACAGAAAACAAACCATCTATCCATATGAAAGATACAGTTCAAAAGATAATACCTCACTATGTTCAACATGTTCAAATCACCACTGTTGATTTCACGTTTACTTCACATTCAAATTCATTCTAGACAATTTTTTTGGAAAAATGCACACACAGTTGAGGTGGATCTCCTCCTTGATCGTACAGAGCTTTTTCTGCACTCAGCAAACATACTATATCATCTTAAGCTTTGTATTTACCATAAAGAGCATGGGCTCTAAGCTCCGGAAAATAAAAGGGCACCGCGTCTGCCACTTGGAAACTCTGCTTCCCTCTTTGCTTACTCACCCACAGAAAGGCCATGCTATTATTTATTTAATTCCCCCTCCTTCCCTTCTTCTCTCTCCCCCTGCATGCACCCACCCACCCAGCCAGCCGGGCTATGAACACATTGCGGGGCCTGAGGGCAGTACTGTGGACAACCTGCGCTGTGTTCACATGGCTGAGCAGAGAGCGAGTGAGGAAGACTGGCACGCTGAAACCAAACAGGTGTATGATTCAGAGGCGTGAGCTGTGAAGGGTGAATTTCTTATACAAGTCAATGTTGCTTTTGGAGCAAACAGCGGCTTGGAGCTGTCCCAGGAAACATTTACACGCATTGTGACTTTTTCCTCTCATAAGCCAAAATGCATTTCCATTGTTTCATGGCAAGCTTTTCAAAGGCTGTGAGGATAGGATTTGCAATCCCTCATCTTACTTTATTACCACTCATGGATTAAAAGTAAATATTGGCTTAAATCACATGCATCAACATGACAAGAAAAAAGAGGTAATGATACCATCTAGAATCTGCATGATGCTAGTAAGTGGTCAGTCCTGTGAAGTCTGTGGATTTTCTCTAGATGAGTTCTCAGTTTGTGTAGGTGGGGCTCTTCATTTAGCCACAGACAAAATCACTGCTTTTGTCACAGTTCTATTTATTAATTTGACAACAAGTCATCACTTCCTGTGAATCCTGTGTATTATTCATTGGAAAGATCTGGCCAACACTGGATACAGGAGAATTTCTATTTCAGTTTCAGAGTGTCACAGATCATTAGCATACATCACATTATTTTTAACCCGAAAATTATTTTGCCATTTTGTCAAATGTTGCCAACTGATTCTTGTTACTTCACTGTGGAGCTCTGTGTGCAGCACAGCACAGTAATTTTGCAGGGGCCCTGCTTGACAATACTGTCACTTATTTCACCAAGCAACGTAAGAATCATGACACTAGATGCTCCGCCATCTTTGCTATACATCAAGGGCAAAAATGTAGGAAGTTGGAGTATTTCATCTTTAAATTGCTCTGATTGAACAATTATCATTAGCATTAGCATTAGCATTGCTCACACAATTTCTTGTCGGAGGCTGGAGGAACAGCTAGTTTTGCAGCCCGGTCTCACCAAATGGTGTATGAATACCATACATAACCTTTAAGTCATTTTGAGTGTTATCACAACGCATGTTTTTCTTTTCGCGTGTCATTTCACGCCATTTAGTCTCTACGGACTTATGCAGAGACGGTGTGTCATTTTACATGCACATGTCATAGAGAAAAAAATGTCAGGTGAGCATAAAGACTGACAAAGTCGCAAAGGAGGATGGGTCAAACAAAACACAGGACTTTCACCCAGGAGACTGCTGTTGGTGTCCTGTGTGAAACCAACAGTAAGGTAATATATTTAGATAACGTATTTAACTTAAGGTCACGTGCGTAATGTAATATAAGTCATGTATGTAACTTAACTGATGTAACTAACATACTTATTTTAACCCAAACCATGATCTTTTCCCAAACCTAACCTGCAACCGTTTCAACCACGTGTTTATTATTGTTACCATGACGACGAAGGTCACCTGACTATGGTGACAAATTGTCACCTGACTATTGTTACCATGACGACAAAGATCACCTGACGAAGGCTCTCCTAACTTCGTCCTTTCCTGCATGTCCAAACCAAAACTCCTAAAATGCAACAGCATTGAATGACACACGAAAAGCTTAAAATGTGTTGACATAACGTGCGAAATGTCCTTAAAAGTGACGTGCTATTTATACGCCATCCCATAAGATCACGTTGAGTTTGTAGTGTTAAGTGCAGCAGAGTATGCGTTGTATGTCTGTATTAGCATAAATACAACAGATATTTTACCTGCCGTGTTTACCAGTTGAGCTAGTTGAATTATGATTTACTTTACATCTCACAGCCTGTAAAACATCCCCACATCCCCGACTTGAAATGCCTTTTTTCTTAGCACTTGGTATCGAAGTAAAGAAGACACAAAGAGTGTCACAATCCTTGCCTCTTCTATATAATTCCTCTTTATTACAGCTTGGGTCTTAATTTTGTACTTTTTACAAAGTACAGGTAACTTTGTGCTCACCAACGGATTGCTGCGATGTGGGAACATATTGACATTGCTACACCAAAGTGTGAGTGGGCAAGAATGAACATTTAGAAAAGGTTGTAAACAAGCTAGCTAGTTTAGCTATCTTATCTAAATCAGTGTATTTGCAGGTAAAACACAAAAATGAGCATACCTGTAATGTTTTAATATGTTTTAATAATCCCTCATTGCACAGCAAAACGGTGAGCACGCAAAACGACGTAAGTAGTAAATCAAGTTTTGTAAATCAAAGTTTAATCAGGAAGTCAATCTGTGAAATTGTGATGGATGTTTATATTGGACAGTAATGGTGGGTAACAGTGGGTCACAATTTCACCATTTGGCTTCTTGCTCTTCCAAATAAGGTTTTGTTAACCTGGGGGATTGTTGATAATCGTCTTATTGATCGTATTTCTTAGCACATTGGATTTCTTTTTGGCAATGTTGCTGCATCCCTAGATCTCTGCAATTACCTTGATTACAAAACTACCAAAATAAGACCCAAATTGCATGAAACATATACGTATATTTAAGTTTCATGTAGAGAGCCATTGAACTGTGTTAAAAAGGACATTTTTGGGGTACATTTGTGTTTGTGTTTCGATTAGCTCTGTAGGATTGATTTTCACAGCAGCACTCTCTGTGAACTGGAGCTTCATAACCGGAATTATCATTTTGAAGAGCAATAAAGTCATGCAATTTTAATGCATCTTTTTTACTACCTAACTTATAATCAACAACAATCAAAGAAAGTTACAGAGCTACACCCAGCCATTTCACACCCTCTTCCCTTGTCACTGTACTTCTACAAAAAGATTTGACCCTCAAACCGGGAAAGCACAGTGTTTAATAATGTGGTTTAACAAGAAATCAACAGACCTCTCCACACTTTGGAATACAGAAATGACACAATGTCCCGGAGGAGTCACTAAGGAAGTGGACATAAATCTCTGCACAGTCAGTCCTTGAAGGCTAGACCTTGGGGTTAAGATAAGAGACCATGTTAGTGGTTATTAAGTGAAAGTTTCCAATCGATAGCCAGAGAGACGTAATCAGGGAGGGTTTAATTGCAGAGGGGAAGACATCTATTCACGTTATTGCAGCAGCTGTCCAGAAAAGCTTAATTTTTTGCCCCAGAGTCTCCCTCCCACCACCTGACTCCAACTGACCTCCTGAACGGCTACCGCTCACACTGTGCAGAGGTGTCAGACATTTAGTGATATCACTCCAGTTTTATTTTTCTGACATTTGTATGACTCATCTCTCTACAGTACCAAAGCGTATTACTGACGTCAATGCATTGTAAAAAAAAAGGACTTTTTTCAGTTTTGTTTTTTCAGTCTAAATCATCACCATTAACTACATTCAGAATGATCTATTTTGCATTTGATGCATGCTATTGATTATACTGCAGACCATTCCATTTTCTTTCGTACCAAATAACTCAAGAAAATAATGAGACAGTACTTTTCTTTGTCACGAAAGTAAGAATCAACTGAGCACGGAGGAAAAGTTTATCAGCTTTCCAGAAGGAAAAGGAAAACTTATGAATACTTTTTTTATGACTCTGAATTCTCTAAAGCATTAACCTTTAAAAATTAGATTTACATCTGCATTTGTCAACCTCCGCCGGGTAAACCTGGCAATAAACACCTTAGAGACTCCAAACATCTCCCATGACCTCAGAAAATATTTGACTCTAGTTATATATCAACCATCAATTACCACTCATGCAAAATGAATCACTGAATACAGCAGTTATGCCTTTGCTACACACTGTCCAGCACATCAGCAAAGGAAATAAAGTACTTTTATATAGTACAAACTGAACAGATTTTTTAACAATATTCCAACATTAATCACTTGGAAATCCGTTGTATTTTTTGCTAATAGGGCTCCACTCAATAAGGTGCTTAAATATAAGGATTCAGCATTACAGATAAATTGGATTCTCACAAAGAAGATTAGGCGCATTATTCAGTGCAGTGGTTGTCTCCATTCTTATTTAAAGAGCCTCTGCTACATTATGTTGCATGATCATAATAATCATAAAACCCCATTCGTTTCTACATCAGTCCCGTTCCTGGTTCTGCAGCAGCCGGTTCATTTCTGGCTCCATGTGCTGCTTGATCACCAAAATCCAAAGGCGACTTATTGCAGGGAATTTCGTGCCATGAAATGATGATGATGATGTGAATGGATGGCTGATGCCGTGTCAAATCCAGTAGATGTCAGTAAATTGGAACATATGTTACTTAAACTATAACATCATGATAATTCTCCTCCAAGATGGCTCATAAAACTGGAATTTATTAGCCTAAATCTAGGGTGATGATAACATAGATAATTTTTAATGGAAGGTTAATGCGAGAATCAAAAGATAAAAATGGACCCTTTGGCCTTGTATCAGCTGGATCCTACAGTGCCGTGCTAAAATCTGAACAATTTTTATGCACTGTGGGGTGTTCCCCTTTCATTACATTTTATAGCTAAAAGCATAAAAATATACGGAACATTTTCATGGCTAATAAAATCCCAGATCTTTACATGATAAGCCGAATGGAGACACAGCGTAAAGGAAATCTAGCTAGAGCAAAGCTTCTGCAAAATATTCCCTCTGCTATTTGTCCCAGCGCTGTCCCACCAGAATGAGGAGTGTGTTCAGCTGCTCGCGAGCCATACCTCCTCCCAGCGGGGACCTGGAGAGCCTGCTCTGACACAAGCACAGAGCGCTTCCTCTATTCCCACAGACGCACTTTTAAAATAGGCCACATTGGAGAAAACATGACTTTTCACTATTCTAATAAATGGGAGCCTGCCTGTTTATTATTAATGACATCCCAGCACACTTTTCAGATTTGGTTGGTGTTACGCTATGTGAGTAATTTATATTCATGCCAGCGTGGGAGCCTGCGTGTGTATGCTTACTGTCTTTTTACTGTCAGCTATGTGTAGTAGTTCTATGAAATTTTAATGTTTACCAGGTCAGTCCTGACCTTCTTAATCCTCCTGGTTATTAATATGGTAAAGCCAACACAGAGGAACAATTAATCAAAAACACCTCTTTTCTTCCCTTTCTCACCTTTCATACATATTAATTATATTCAGCTGCCTTGGGCTGAGGAGTGCATTAACATGTATGTACCAGCGCGGAGAAATAAGTCAAAAAGCAGAGCGACTCTGCCCCTACAGCGTGAGGTAGTTCCCCAGGATTAGCCTTATGAGGCTGAGTGGCAGGAACTTGAACATGACAGAGCACTGATACACTTTCTTGTCCAGACAATTATCTGTGCCCTACTTTTAAAGCTAATTCTACACGGGCCCCCCAGGTTGTGAGTGAAGCATCCTGGTGGGGGGGCAGCAGTGGAGGGTGTCAGTCACAGGAGGACCAGACTGCCCTGGAGCAAAGCTGCGGGTCCCTTCTCAGAGGGAGGGGTGGGGGGGACGCCGGGATGATTGAAATAGAAGTTGAGATGTAGGACACATAAATAAAGCGTTTTTTTTTTCCCTGGAATACACTTCCCTCTTCTTACATTTACATAATACTCTACCATGCGCACCATCACTTCTATCGGCCCCAAGGTTTATGGAGTCATGTGATGATGCATGTAGCAGCAGGATTGGCCAGTAATTCACATCAGCTTCCTAAATATTAGCAGTACTACTCAAAACATCATGTTTATTGCAGGTAAAAAACATCATTTATGTTTTCTGTTGCAGTACCTGCTCCTAATTTCTCGCTATTTGTGCTGGATCTCATCATATTCAAAGGATGAAGGCCCGGATTCACTCTTGCTGATTATAGGCTATTGTACTTGCACACTGCATGACCTCCAAGGAGAGATGGGAGACAATGCGAGCGTGCTGGATGAAAGGGCATCGGAGAGCGGCCACGTCCATGGGTGGGGGAACGGGGAGGATGGGAAGCAGATGGCAGTGGCTCCGTCCCATCAGCACAACAGAAGGGGGACTCAAGATGGCCACAAGCCCCCCTCACATTAACAGCATTCAGGGAGACGCCTTATCATCCCGCCAGCGTGATACGTTTTTAACAACATCCAACCCCCCCCCACAACCCCTAATCACACTATACTGGAGATGCTGAATCAATCATCTGGGTACTTACAGTATTACATTAAAGTCAAGGGTAGAGCCTATCGCATATAGCCTAAAAATGGGATCTAGATGAGGAAATATATTCCTCAAAATGAGACAGAATAAAATCAGGTTTAAGATGACGGGGCACGACCCGCCTGACGTGCCTCGTGGTC
This sequence comes from Oplegnathus fasciatus, assembly GCA_003416845.1. Taxonomy (NCBI): domain Eukaryota; kingdom Metazoa; phylum Chordata; class Actinopteri; order Centrarchiformes; family Oplegnathidae; genus Oplegnathus; species Oplegnathus fasciatus. Next base: position 4,340,904 of record NTHP01000004.1, on the reverse strand, counting down.
GACTATGAATGAGGCTGTGGCGTCTCTGAGCAGCTTGTCTGGGAGATAACCTTCAGCAGCCTCCCATCCCTCGCCTCTCCTCGCAGTGTGAAGAGCATGTACTGAATAGGTGCTAATTAAGCTTTGTGAATATAAAGAAGATGCCATACTGTTGCAGCCAGAAAAAAAACAACACACACTTACAGTAAGTGCACACTACCTTTTTCTCCAGAGACATCTCAGTTCACTCAGAACATCCAATAGTACTGCACACATTTATTTTAGTGCAAGAATTTTTGCTTGAGAAATGTATATGTATATAGCCACAGTAAATCAGAGGTTGAATCTAAATTGTTCATCTGATGACTTTTCCCCACGCAGCATAGTTCATCATACAGGCCAGTGACAGAGCAGCAAAAAACCAAAGAATCATGCATCTTTGCGAGTAGAAATTAATAAAAACACTATGTCAAGGAGCCAGGAAAAATGGTTTCCCCTAATGGATTCTCCACAGAAAACAGCTTTTAGACAATCAATCTTTTCTTTGAAAGCCCAATTATTTAAGTAATTGTTCCTTACAATTGCCACAGGAATTTGTCCTCTGGACGCTGTAAAAGTAAGCATCTTTTGTCACTCGTAAAATGGTTCATACCATTTTTATTGTACTCATTTAATTTCTTTGCCACAGTTCTGCTTAACGCCCTTTGTCTACATTTATAAAACTGTTCATTCTCTATTTGTCAAAGAGCACACACACAGGGTTTGAGGTATTATGGCATAATCGAAAGTCATACAGAGTGCAGTGTCAATCAGGAGTGGAGCTTTGTTTACAGTCTCCTATAAACACCTGTTGACTGACATGCTGTCATTTCTACAGTATATGGTAATGACTATACAGCATGATATCTTATTGGTAAACTGGCAATGTTTGATTTAACTGTGCCATCATTCATTCAACCTCGATAACGGCACAAGACATAGTTTACAAGTTGAAATGAAATGACTATTCATGAAACAATACAAATCATTAATTAGATATTATTTTTCAAAACAATGCTCACTTGTTAAATCTCTTCAAACTGCTCTTTTTTACTGGCAGTTAATGTCTCATCTGAAATGTACCAAAACAACAGGTAGCATTACAAGATGCATCATTTTGTCTTTCAAGTATCATTGGCATTAAAAACAAATCTGTACTATATGGGATACATTAAAATGATAAGAACTAATCAGAAATGCAACAATGGTTTATTTTCTTTATTTTGGCAAATTCTTTGCATTAAATGATCCCAAATCTGGATTACCAACTGCCCCAGGACCCCAAACCTCCAGGGCCCCCCAAAAACTCTGCAACTCACAAATTTAATGCAAATAAATGCATCATGACCTGATGCTGTGTCCCTGTGACAAATGTAATTTTAAGACCTTAATTAGTTTAGTTTATGTTGTGCTCACACAGTCACAAACATTTGATTGTGTTTAATCAAATGACCACAAACTGATTTACACACAGAAATCCTGCAGACAGGTTCAACAGGGGCCCCACAGCCCTCTACCAGGTTAGTCCGGCCATGAGTAATTCCAAAATACATAAAAATTAAAAAGTAATTCATGAGTGTGACAGAAAAATGCATTATAGACTATGCATATGGATATAAATAGATATATAGAATATCAATATGGTTTCAGATGTACAGATATACAAATGCACACAGATAAACAGATGGAGATGCTGTCCAGGCTGCCAGCATTCATCGCATCCACAGGGGACATCTGACCATGTGGTCACTGGTCATAAACTGTCCACCTCTGTGAGGAAAATAATCCTCTACAGGCTGAAGGAATGGAGAGTGAAGTGAGAGGACAAGTGTCAGTCACTTGTCTTTCTTTGGTGGTGTTCAGATGTATGGTAATAAAACTAAAAAACATGTCTGGGTAGGTCTTCAGCTAAAAACAGGAATCAGCAATGGTGGATCTATTTTTGTTTGTAATATATTCACAGTATTGCTTCAGAAAAGATTCAAATCTGTCTTGTTTGTGTTATGTTTCCCTTGTATATAACAGTAATTCAGTACGAAGAGCAGGTTGCTAAATTGGCTGTAAATAGCATAGAGGTTTGCCAGTAGTTGAGTTTACTCTAAGTAAGAAAATTCATGAATTTTGAGAGGTTTTCTATCAAAAAAAAAAAATCCACATTTTAGTCACCGAACTACTGCAGAATAGACAGCTGTTGTGCCAACTGTTTTGGAGAAGTGAGCTGAAAACATGTTGAGAAATGCATGTAAAAAACTGAAGGCAAACTTTCACATACATGCACGCAAGTAATAACTGCAATAAGCAGATATTACACTGGCAGACAATTCAAACCGAAAAGAAATAATTACAAGCCAAATACATTTTACTTCTCCCAGAAATATGTAGTATAGGCCAGCAGTCTTCTAAAAGGCTTTACTTGCATCATTATTATAATTTTGTTTTGCTTGTTAGTGTCCAGGTTACTGACAGCCTGCAAAATACTGTTACAATTAGGCCTGGCAGCAGTGCCAGATGTTTCTCTGAGAGGAGAGAGGGAGATGTCAAAACACCTGTCTGATCACCATGGTGCACATGCTGGTGCAACCAGCAACAGTGCAACCAGTCCTTGTTAGTTTAGTCTCCTCTTCAAGGCCCAGTCTGTGACTACACAATGGACACCTCTGCTGACAAAGACAGACTT
>NTHP01000004.1:4316769-4335405 GCA_003416845.1 Oplegnathus fasciatus | reverse complement strand
TTTTTAATTGGATAGTGTAATTAAACTAAAAAACCCTGCTAGGCTGCCTTTTGACAGGACAGATGAAGACCCCTTTTAATAGGGCTATGAAACATATTTGTTAAAAGGATGAGGCAATATGTACCATATGATTGGGTGCCCTTATGTGTCATACTTTTCATTTATGATTAAAACGGCAAAAAGGTGTCTTTATGAAAAAAGAGAGATTCTTAAAAGGTCTCGATATATAAGAATAATTAATGAAATTTGCCATCCAAATTATAACATTTCTTGGATCCAATTGAAAAAGAAAGCCCTCGTATATTATACACACCAATCAGATGCATATATCAAAGCATATGTTCAGCAGCATTTGTGAAACATTCATCTTGGGACCAAGCGATTAAGAGAGGTAGAGCTTGTTCTTGATTAAAGTAACAACCGAGAGAGGCCAAGCTATAATATTGATTACATGCACAAACGGGATACGGGTCACTTTGCTACCCACACATGCTTTCTATTTAATTTCATTAGCTGCGTTCTTTCCTGATGTACTAATGTTACACAAACACCAGAGGAATACATGCACGCATACACGAAAAAAACCCCAACCACTTGCTGTCACATGTCCGGGGTCATAAAAGCAGTGATGCACACACACACACACACGCACATGCACATTTAATATCTTGGCGCTTTAGAGTTGATTTTGATGGTTGCCGGTGAGAACCTGGCTTGAGAGGTCTCTCTTGAGAGGCAGAGTAAGGCCTCCGTACGAAAGATCGATAGGACAGGGGTGCACAAATAAATCAGCATGCTCCAGTGACGTCTGTCATAAAGCTCCCGCCACAGTTGCAGCTCTTAGGTTTATGGCACCGTTGAGTGTTATTGCAATCTTTTGATAGCTTTGGTTAATTTATCTGATTACAAGAGCACCCAAAGAACAAGCTGCAGTCACCCTTTCACAAGTGTTGCATCTAAGCAGTTCTGCGGTCTTAGTGCATACGGAGCCATCAGCGCGGCGTGGTCATGTTTAGCAATGAGATGTGCCGTTCTCTCTTTTCCTCTCAGGAAAAGGACATCATACGGCTGCTTGGTAAATGCACCTATGTTGTAGAGGTGTCAAGCTGCTATAATCAATATTCTTACATTAACAAAGGATCTAGTGACTACATGCAATGTGAAAGGGATCGCTGGTATGACGAAACCGAGGGGAAATGATCCCCCGACTCTGCAGTTTCTCTCTGCTCTATGGAGCGTTTTAATAGCTTTTAACTGTGTTTTGCTTTTACGGCCCGCAACTTTAATGTTTAATGTCTCAGTCTCTCATCAGGCAGCTGTTTTCAGCAAAAAAACCCTTTACGCTACCTGCCCAGCATGGACTAAGTTAGTGGCTGAACATAGCGGAGCATTTAACTGCAAATATTTCCGTGTGAAGTTGGTGGAGACCAAAACAGAGCAAAAAGGAGAGTGAATATTGGACTTACATTCGTCAGGTGGCCAGAAACACGACTCCAAATGACTGCCGATGTTTCTCTGCTGCAGCTGGACGTGTAAATAAGCAACTGTTTGCGAACACGTTAGGCATATCATTTTAAAAAATGATCAGATGTCAGTGTTGTGTTTACTGCTTGTTTCCGCTGTCCCCAAATAGCCAAAAAATTTGTTAATTCAGGTTTAAGATGCTTCTCAAAATATGCAAGTCCAATGGAAACAAGTTAATGCTTATTTCAATAAATATTTGATCTTACAGTGATTGCCATTTTACAGCAAAATACACTGTGATACCTAAATTACTGACAACCAAATAAAAAGGGAGAAAAAAAGAAAATAATAAGGATTGAGATCAAAATGAAGAGGACATGGTCCACTATGATTCTGTCATGCTTTCTGTGTTAAAGGGACTCAACAGTTCTGTTGTTTTCTACCCCTGGTTTCACATTTCTGCTTTATCATTTCACTGTTATTGGTGGCTCAAGATCAGCAATGAAACGCTCTCAGACAATATGAAAGTGAAGACTGTAGACCTTATCCAAAGGGGCATTTGCCCAAAGTGAATGAACACGTCAGCTACCTCATGGTTTTAAATGAAACTGCATAAAGGGTTGCCCTGCCATTCTATCTACCGGCAGCCAGTGTGAATTGTGCTGGAAAATCTATTTTGGAGAGCTGAGCCTTTCAATTCAAGGGGAAAAGACTGACTGCTGTAGCGACATCAATCAAACCAGGACGCTGTGGTGGCTTTGCTACACAAGTGGAAGGTCTAGAGTTCACGGGTTAAAACAGGCAATATAAAAAAAAAAGGTGTAGAGAAACGGCTGAGCTGGGGGCAGACTGTTGTTGCTCTGCTATCTCCTCAGTGGAACTGTTGGAGAGGTACCCCCCTCCTGTATTAGCTGGACTTCATTAATCTTCATGCCATCTTCTTTAACTAGTCATGTAGAACGGCTCAATAGAAAGCCGTATAATGGGGAAGGCCCAGTGCCAATTACTAGGTTAACATAGTGTTCAGCCCCAGTGCAACAAAGGAATGAGATGGAGGAGGAGAGCTGGCTCACAGGGAGAGATGCACAGCATTTGAATTGACAAGAGGTGCAAAATGAAAGTTCTTACAGTTTTATTTGACTTGTAGAAAAACTCAAAGCTGCCAATAAAAATATTATGCAAGTATATATTCATTTCACTCTTTCCCAAGAAATCATCTCACTAACAGAATGTCAAACTAACAGGGCTGTTTCACATTAACGTTTGACATCACATTGTTAAACCAGAGGTGATGATTAGAACAACTGCAACATATTGTGAAAATCACTGACACATTTGAGTAAAAATACAACGGAGTCTCTCCTGCTCTTGCATTTGTCACAAGTTGGACTGCATTGGTTTTTCCAAATAAACTGGATGTTAGTAAAGCTCCTGAAGCAGCAGAGAGGCAACAGACAGCAGCTCGTAGACAGTATAAAACATCATGCAGGAATTTAGTGGAATCAGCTAATCTTTTGTCATTAACTTAACGTAATTATGTACGTTTTCTTAATTTAGCAAATTCAACTTAAAATTGCTAGTTTTTATTTTCAGGCCATGTCGGAACTTAACTAATAAACAATGCATCAAATTATATTGTGAAAACAATGTGACAATGCGAAAGGGGTCACTCATAGTGATGAACGTACAGAGAATTATCACCCGACTCTGCAGCTCCCCTTGACGGAGCTTTATAGTGACTTTCAGCTCATTGTTTAGCTTCCGGCAAAAAAACCCCAAAACATGGTACACTACCTACTCAGCACCAGAGAGCAGAAAGACAAAGTTAGTGAGTAGCTGGTGAAAATAGTGAAACATTTAGCAGCTAAAGAACCAGATATTTCTCTCAGGAGCTGGTAGAGACCAAAAACAGAGCTAAAAGAATATAAATGCTGGCCAGAAACACAACTCCAAATGAAAGATACTGTTGCTCCGTAACTGCTAGATGTGTAAATAAACAACTGTTTGCTAACAAGTTCACCATACCAACTTAAAACTCGCCAACTTGTTAGTTGTGAATGGTTAACTCTGTACCACAAAATAAAACAGATTGCAACTGTGTTTATTAAAAAATAAACAAGTGGAAAAAATATATAATAATGGACTCACATGAATCTAATCACACAAAATCCTAATTTCTTTTTAATATTTTTTTCTTTGACTATACTTCTCAGTAATAGTAAGTATCACTCCTGTCATCTTCAGCCTCCATTTACTTTGTTTTTATTCTTTATTTGACTAGAGGGGAAGTTTGCTGTGCAAACTACTTGTCATGACTGCTGTCAGAACAAGTACAGTGTTAAACTGTAGTTATTTAATTCCATGTGATTAAAATGGGACTGGGTCCGTTTGGGAAGGGCCTGTAGGCTATGGTTTTATTTAGAGGACCAAGATTAAACTCGAGTAAAATGGAAATGTCACACCGTCATGGAAGATGCTGCGGGAGTTGTGAGAAGGATAATATTATTGTGATGTGAAGTGATAATTCCGCCCTGTCCACCCTCATTATCCAGCAGCCTAGTGTATTTCTGGCTTGCAGCTGTATGCGTGTGTGTGCAGATGCCCTTTACTTTCTCCACACACTCACTGCAAATTCGCAAAACAGGAAACATGGGGGAAAAACATTTGGCATCTTTGCATTTTATTGTTGTCAAGGCGCCCAAACTGGGGCATGGGGAGGACACGGTATACACGTGTGTTTACGTGTGTGTGTGGCAAAATGAAGGGTGTGGCCCTGCATGAGTGTGTCTGTGTGTGTGTGTTTGGATTGGTGATCATGTTGTGTTTGCATAAACTCAAGTGCGCTCAGTATCAAAAGTAGTTCCCCGCACTCCCCTCACCTCCACCGACAGCAACAATGACACAAAACAAAACAGAAGATCCCATCCTGAATTACATGCAGAGGAGCAACCCAACAGCAGAATAACAACAGCCCCAACAAACAGCAACAACCTATCCAGATGCAACACAAAGAAATTGAACAAGAGGATGATCTGGAGAGGCTCCACATTCATGCAGACCCCAGCAGTCCGAGATAAGGTATATTTTTGTCTGGCAAGATAAGGGAGAGAAAGCAAACATATTACAGGGCTCAAAATTCTATATCTATAGCTCCTTTTCGTGAGTCCAATAATTCATTCATTCATGGCCTCTGTTTCCTCTGCCTCTTGGAACATCTGCCTCATACATACATCACTGCACTGATAAAGATCGCAGACAGAATTGGTAATACACTGTGAATGGGAGACTGCAGCGCTGATTAAATAACTTCGGTGGCACACTAAAATTGAAGCGGCCATGGGATGAAAGGGGACTTATCGGGGGCTTTATTAAAGGCAGTGGAGGATGATTTTAGGTTTAGGGTGATGTACACAATTTAAGACACAATGTCCTGCAACGCTGCCAAGGGATTTAAAAGAGAAAACAAAAATGGCCTTTTTGACCTCTGTCAATGTATTTTCCCCCTACACACACACACACACACACACACACACACACACACACATAAAGGAGGAGAAAATATTTTCCTATATGTGCTGGGAACAAAAAGAAGGTTATAGGACATGTGAGGGAGAATTTTAAAGTTTTTCTTTATAACATCAAAAAGTGTTGAATTTTGCTCTTGATAGTGCTGTTGATTTTTATTTTATTATTTATTTCAACAGTGTTTTCTCAAAATTAATCTTGAAATCATATTTTTTTTGGTAAAAGTGTAAAAATCTCCCATGGTTTATTTTCTGATGCAACCCTGTTCTATTTATTATGTCTCACGGTGTCACTTAATTCAAAAGTAAGCGGTTCTTAGATGGGCGAAACTCTCGTTGAAATCAAGTCATATCATCTCTCCTTAGTGGCAGATTCCTTCTCAGCTCGTATCAGTCTTCCTGACATATTATAGTTGCAGATGAGGACAGGGCTGACCAGTATCTAATCTAGTCTGGTAATGACGCTTTTAATCAGTCACATTGTTCCTCCAGTGCACCTCTCTCTGCATATGAAACTGTAGATGTTTCTAAATACCCACGTGTTTTGATGAAATTGCTTGCATGAACAAATACATATTTGTTTTGTTTGCCAAAGGTCAGTCACAAACAAAGAAATGTACAGTATCTTATCGTACAGATTGACATTACTTATGTTTGCAGTCAGTTAACTCCCTGTTAGACGTCTTATGAACAAACTGTAACAAAAGTCCAATACCAGAAATCCAAATATCAATGTTACTTCGACACCAATCACAGATAAAGAGCCAATAGATCCATTAACCATGTTTTACAGCTGGAGCCTCTGAGACTCCAAACAGAAGTAATGCATCCATTTCTGTTGTGGACTTCTTAAACATCATAGTCATCAGTTCAAAATCATGTTTACTGTATAAGCAATTTTCACAAAAATAGGGCAAGTCATGAAGTATCAATAAGGTCTCCAAGACCCCAAACAGAACATCAGGGTTAACATGCATTGATTTCCTTTTTGTTTCCTATACTGTACTGCAGGTACTGTAAATGCTATAGCATACAATGTCAAGTCAAGTCACTTTTATTTACATAACCCCAAATCATAAATTTGCCTCCAAGGACTTTACAATCTGCACAGCATATGGCACCTCTAACCTTAGACACTTCGGATAAGGAAAAACTTAAAATAACCTCTAACCGGGAGGAAAAAAAAGGAAGAAACTTCAGCAACAGAGGATGCTTGTTTAATAGGTGATACATATGCACCTGAACTACTATATGGACATCAAGACACTGCTGTCAATGAAAGTTAAATGGTCAAAAAGTTTCATTTAGGTACAGCTTTCAGTAAAACTTGCAGTTTGACTGTGAGTAAAATAGAATTTATGTGAATCCGCAACACCTTGGACTTAAATATAAAGCATTTTAACAGGAGGTTTAACGGGAGTTTTGCTTCCTATTCATCCTCTTTGTGCTTTTTATACTGAATCACTTCCCTGCAGAGCTCCTGACAAACCGTAAAAGTTTTAATTTTATATTTCTAATTTTTTCTGCAGTCAGCCAATGCGTAAAGATTTCACTCAAATCAGACTCTGTTTACATTCAACTCGGAGAAAGCCTCAGTGGAATTTACCCTCTGCAGTTAATCTACACTGATGGTCTAACAGGGATTGTCTACACAGTATCTCCACAGCCAAATCAGACAGTATGAAACTGCATCAAATGAACAGATGGCAGTGACACGAATTAAAAGCACAGAACAATAGTAGAATATAAACCAGAAATGACACCCAAAGTGGCTGTTGATTTATAGCCGCAGCGAGTTTGGTACTGGGCTTCCATGTATATTAGTGCTACAAATCTGGGTCCATTTAGCAGGGAGATGCTCATACATACATCACCGACTCCTGCTCCAAGCCAAGGTCAGTCCTTATTGCATCAATCTTTTCAACAGAGGCTACTCCACACAGCAGCAGTTTTGTAACTGTCGCAGCTGTAATGGAATCTTTTTTCTCGCGCTTCATCTTTCTCTTATCACATGAAATATATATTCAACTTCTCTTCTTTCCCTCATTCTCCTGATTCTTTTTTATTTTATCTGTAAAACATTCCCCGGGACCTCATCCCTTTTCTGGGGGACACACTCCAAGTAGCACAGATTTTAACCCTTTCAAGCCTGGATCGCAGCTGGGTCACACACAGATGTAACAACATAAAAATTTAAAGTACGTTATGTAAAAATAGATTTGTCTCATTTATAGGATGCTTTGAGTCAGTGACAGGACATTTATTAAAATCATTCGACTTCCCTGCATATATTATTCACAGAGTCATTTCCCAAAGGTTTGATAGACATAAAGGCACTTAATATCTGTGCCCCACTCAAAGTAGAAATAGGATGTTTCTTTAAATAGCTTCTTTTTAAAACATGAAATGTTGCCTTTCCTGAATTTTATCTAAAATATCATAAAAAACCTCTCCAGTGTGTTGTGCCTAATGGATATGGACAAAACGCTCATAAAGAAGAGACGAGTCTGAGTTGCTGAATTGTGAGGTGCCAGTTTTAGACATTCATGCTGAGTCAGTTTCTGTTGTCCTGATTACTCATGCTACAGCCTCACGTAGTACTTTAATAAATGAAGAAATAATAAAATCAATCATTTTAAATAGCACTGGACCATTTGCAGCGAAGGGAGAAAAAAAGGGTAGACTTTTAATTGATGAACTTGACCTGCTTTTCCCTGATAACAAATTTCATTTGTTCTATAAAAATTATGCTCGAGTGACATTATTTGACGGGATCTTTATCACCTGCAGAGTAAATAAGAGTAATTTATGCTGTTTAATTTTGAGCATGGATTATAAATCATAGCTCTATCATACATTACGAAGCTTGCATTGATGAGGGAAGTGAGAGCGAGGCCAGCTGATTGGGTTGTTAAGGTAGCTGTACGAAGCAACAGTAACAGCAGAGACTCATTCTCCCAGCATGGGTCTTTACAGCCGGGCAGATTGATGCAGATGATAAATGATGATAAACACCCAGCACAGCCAAGTGGTGAAAGATAGACTTTTAAATAAATTATAAAGTATGCATCATTAAAAATCAGACAACGGCTTGATGCAGAAACAGATTACAGGTGTGCGTATTGTCGGCCTTGCAAATAATGTAGTTCAAGTTAATAATCATCACTGTAAATCCAGTTGTGTGTTCATGCTACATTGCTTTTCCAGTAATAACAACATGATCAAATGATACAATAAAGTGCAATGTGTAATAATAATAAAAAAAAAAGCTCAAGATATATTGTGCTTTGATATGACAAAATGTAATGTAAATGAATGCAGACATAATTTCATCTGCAAAGGCTGATTACAGGCATCGCTCTGCTGTAGGTGAAGCCTTGCAGCGCACTGAAGCAGTCATACAGTAAGCCGTCTCTTGGCTGAGAAGACCCTCAGATCCTCTGTCAAAGAGATGGCTTCTGACAAATATCAGTCTGCAGTGATGAAGACATGACAGCTGTCAATCATCTCTTAATAACGGGGAAGCAGAGCAGCTCGCTCGCCGTGAGTTTGACCTGTGAGGCCACGAAGACACGCACACACACACACACACACACACACACACTTTGATTTATCTATCTATCAGCTTTTATTAGCAAATACAAAATAGCAGGGGGTGAAACATGAGTAATATTTAAAACAGCAGTGGAGCAGTTAACATCGGCAGATAATATAATCTTACTTGCTGAGCATAAAAACAATCTGCAGAATATGCTTAAAGAAGTTTGACATTTTGGAAAATAGGCTTATTCGCTTTCTTGCTGAGAGTTAAATTAGAAGACTAATGCCACTCACATGTCTGCACTGCAAATATGAAGCTACAGCCAGTTAGCTTAGCTTAGCATGAAGACTGGAAGCAGGGGGGAACAGCCAGATAACAAAATCCTAGACTGTCCTAAACTACTAGAGCCTCTGAAGCTTATTAATTAACATAACAAAACCTGAAGTGTAAAAGCAACGCATTGTGGTGTTATGAGTGGTTATGTGGCGGACTATTTCTTGGACAGGAGTTTTTTTTCTTATACACAACTGTTTGTCTTGTATGTGTCATTTGGGGGTTATGTAAACATGTAAATTGTATCACAGTTCATTACAGAGTTAATCAATAATTTGTGGGAGTTCATAAGCTTACATTGGTTTTGGCCATAAGTGGTGATATGGGATGAGAACCTCCAAACATCAAATATAAATGTGAGATGATTCAACTTTGGATTAGACTTGTGACCGAAGGAGGCACAGTTCTTTGTTACAATGTAATGTTATACTGTATAGTAGAAGTTTTTTGTCTGACAATTGGTTTACCACTGCAAAATACTGTGTATTTATGGGGTTTTATGAGTCCATATGGACTGGGTGCTTGTACTGTATGTGCATGAAATAATAAATTAATAACATAAATAACTAACATGAGATGCATTTGTGAATTTGTGAATTTTAATTGTTTTTGTTTAGACAAAACACATCAAATTTTGACGTTTTGACCAGTTTTGGAGTTTTCAATCAACGTGGTGTAAATTATTCTATAATATATATATATATGTATATACATATATATGTATATATATATGTTTATGCTGAGCTGTAAATTCAGCCCACATGTCTGAAAACTTTACCAAACAAAAGTTTACTTTTAAAGTCCTCTTCCCTCTGACTTCTAAAGTGTACGCTATAAAAAACGCCATCTGCAATCAGTTAATGCGATGCAGCGAAACACTGGTCTCAAGCCTGGACGCTGTACAGCGCAGAGCGTCATGTATTCAGATGAAAAAGGATTAATAAGACTCTTCTTCCTCCTCTCGTCTCGTCCTGCAGAGCTTTATGAGTTCCTTCGATCCCTGCTTTCAGAAGCCATTAGCGCTCTTCCTCTTGAGAGATAGAAGGCGAAGCCTGGAGCCATAGTGAGAGTCCTCTTCCTGCTCTAACTAGAAATGACACAATGTCAATAAGTATACTGATTATTCTGCCCATTTGTTTTGTGCAATGCAGTTAACGAGCTTTATTATACAAAAGACATTGTGAAAACCCAATAACCATTCTTTATCATTTGTTTTGATGAGAGTAATAGAGTGGCTCATGCGAATGGCCTGCTCTGTAGAAACTTCTGTTAGTGGAGCACACAGTGGATGATTTCACCCATCTGTAGCTGTTGTAGCGGGTACGTGGGTGAGCCAAGGAGGAACCCACCACAGTGTGTAGTGGGATAGGGAGATCGGCCTCGGTCCACTCCATCGTCTTGAAGTGTTTGTGTTCCTACATCAGCTGTCCTCCCAATTCACCATTTATCTTCCCTGAACTGTCCTAACCTTTTCAAGCTTTCACTTATGACAGATTTCAGATACACTGGGCCAAGCCTCACTGGAAGCCAGCTACAGTATCATACACACAACTGTCAGTATAAAAGGAAGCCTGCACGTGGCCTGGCACACTGGATTGGCCTCCTCCTATACAGCCACATAAATCTCAGCAGCATCAGACAGGTGGGAGGAGGCTCTGGCAGATGTAGCCATGAGGAATGAAGGTAGTGATGTCTCAGACAGGTCCTCTTCCCAACCTCTGGCCCTGTTACGCTGCAGAAAGCGAAAGGGTTGTGGGAGTCTGAAACAAAGGTAAGTTTTCTGGTGCTCACAAAACTTTGGCAGCAGGAATCCAAGTCTATGGCACCACCTGTCAGAAGTTCAGTTACACAAATAAAAATTAAAAGGAATTATTAATCAAATGAAATGAAATTAAAATGTATTTGGTTGCAAGAAAGAAGAGCTAAGGTGATGAACACTGGTGGGAAATCTTTTGCTTAGAGCATACAGGAAAGACACAAACTGTAATATGAAATACAAACTTTTTATTAAACAGCAGAAAGCCAGTGAACATTTCTGTTCTACATATTTTGCATTTTTCTAACCCCAATTTAACGAGAGTACATGAGCGTAAGTTACTTTTTTTCAGCAAAGTGACCAGGAGCAGCTTTAAAAAGTAAAAATTCACAAGTCAAACATTATTATTGTAAGGCATCACACTTCAATTAATGATATTAACATTAATTATATCAACACAGCAATAAATGTTTGCCTCAGAATGAATGAAACAAATATCATTCTGGGATGAGAAAAAGTTAAAACTCCCTCCTCTGCTCTCTGAAGAAATAAAGACTACCTTCCCTTTGTCCCATTTTATTCTGTGACGTCAAGTCATCCATAACACTTCAGTTAATGATATTACACATCAATTATATCAACACAACAGTAAAATCAAGAAAAAATCCTGGATTATCATTTATTATCATGACATACCTAATATTGAGTCATAAATACAAGAGAACAGGGTCTATTTCAACTCTTAAAACAGGGAAAGATCTCATTTTGTGCAATTTATTGTCTTAGTCCAATGTAATATTTAATGTTTTCTTTTTTTTTTGTTGCATCGTAAACAGACAGTAAGTTTATGGTTGTTGTCTGTCAGAAAAAATCCCCTGGTCTCATCTTCGTGTTACAACAAGCTCAAGGAAAAGATAGAAACATGAGATCTCTCGGATTCTTGGATTTGTGCTTTCCTGTGGGGATAGCTGAGAACGTCATTTCTAACCGAGAGCCTTAAATGAGCAGTTCTGAAGCGTGCGTGATTGACCGAACCTTACAGCTTGTCATCTAATCAGCGAGCTAACCAAGTCTGTGCTGTACTTACCTTGCCATTCACTCCCTGTTGTTGTTGGAAAGCTGATGGACCAATTCACTTCTCTTCCTTCACAGCTACAGTAACAACGCCAAGGCACACAGTCAGTCTGAAAGGTCTGGATGATTCACTGTGCTGAATGTGTACTGTCATTTTTTTTAGTTTGTGAATACTTAATAATAACCAGTAAAAAAATAATAGGAAGAAAATAAAAAGGGGGAAAGAACATGTTCCAAGATCTTAATGTGAATGGTCATGAAATGCAGTGCAGCTCCGTGTCACTTACATTTGGATTTCACAACATGGCAACTTGTCATGCCACACAGCTCCAGTCACATGCGTGGTCTCCTCCTGTGGGCAAACAGTGAGTGTAGTGTGGGTTAGTTACAAGAGACTCTGGCTTGTTTACTTATCTCTATATGAGCGACATGACAGGCGGACTGACGATGATCTACTGAATTTTGTTGGCCCCCCTTTACCGTCCGGCAAGTATCTGACATACTTGATTAACATTATTACGCCCAGCCATAGGCTTTATGTAAAGCACTTGCGTGACAAAGGCACAAAGATGTTTGGCATGTTTACATCATGGCGTGATGTAAAGAGATACAGTAAGTGAGACCAAAATACTACTACATCACATTCTTCTACCTCTGCAATAGTTTTTGTAAATCTTCGACATTATAGACAGACAAAAACAAAGAACAATTCTTGCCTCCATGACAAAACTCTTTTATTGTATTTTCATTTGTATCCCAAAAGGTCTGTTGCAGTGACCCATTTTCATTATGTATTGCTTGGTCTTGACTGAGCTAAAGGACTGTACAAAAATTATTGGGGTGCGGAGGCGGGCAGAATCCTATTTTATTTTATAAAAAAAATCAAAGCCCTCTACAGTATTATTAATATTTCTTTGGACCCTCCCTCTGAATTAGAACACTCAACTGAAGGGTCTTTATGTCACGTTATTAGTCAGTCACACCATAAAAATACCTTAAATGTATCATGAGTCCATCAAAAGCAGCTAATTAGCAAGTAATGTGATGGGGATGGCTTTAAAAGTGGAGCTCAGATACGCTTGTAAATTGGCTTTTTGATATATGAAATAATATGAATGCAGAAAGCTGCATTAGCTCTAGAAATCACCAAAGGTAGCAGGTTAGCAGTGAGGATGTTTGCTCTGAGGCACGGTGGGGGTGGTTGGGGGTTGGGGGCTGTTTTCAGCCATCTCCTTGATGGGTTTGCATTTCAAAAGACCTTGGTCCAATCCATTAGGGGTGTAGGAAAACAAGATGTTCCTCTCCAGTTGGACTAATTAGGTTTTTTTGAGGGAACCTTCCATATCCTTAAATTGCTGTGGGGATCCAGATGTGTAACTAGGCTAATGACTGACTGGCTAACAAAGAAAAATGGGCTTTAATCATTGAGTAGCATAATAAGTCACCTTCTGTGAGGCGGCAGTGAACAGTCATTGTCCATGTAGCTCTGCTCACTGTGCCAACCTACAGTATACAGCCAACCTTGATGTACTCCAGGGTCAAAGCATATGCACGCTCCCCATTAGATACACTCTAAATAGAGTGATTACAAGTCCATTTACATGTGGCAACATCCCCTACGCAGAGACAGAGGAGATGAAAAGTGACCATGAGAGGATGGGAGTGGCCCGGGGGGTGAAGGGTGAGAAGGCGCGGCAGTGTTGTGCTGAAGCCGTGTGTCTGCTTTGAGGAGGAGTAGAGCTGACAGAGGCCACCTCAAGAGACTCTTCACTCTCCATCAAAGAGCTGAGAAGAAGAGGCAGGGTCTGTCAGGGGTTCCCAATTCCTACAGAGCACCCACATGCTGCACCTCCCACCCTAAACACCTTTAGTCAGTCTCGCAAAGCTCCTCATGCTGACACAAGCCTCCAGACTCATTGGCAATGCATGACCAATCCCCAGCTCAACAACCCAAACATCACCAGAGTTTAGCACTTAGAACATGACAGACACGTCCAGGGGCTTCATTTCCACACAGTCTGCAAACACTGGGATCATATCTAACTCAGCATGCTGTATGTGATAAAATCTTATTATGGGCACTATTAGATAAAATGTACAGTACTGTTTCACATCACAATTATCAAACAATATTATATTATATCTGATAGAAATCCTAAACTATTGAGACAACTAAGATAAGATTTCTCCCAGTGGAAGCAGCCTGACCATATCTGGACAACCAATTTGACTCGTTCCCCCTGCAAATTGAGATTCCTTCACCTGCCCCCCCTTTTGAAGAAGGGCTATCAGTTTTAATTTTCCAAACTTTCTCTTTTCCGTCAAAATTGGGTAAGAGGAAAAAGGGGAATATAGAGGCCGAGACCACCATTCCAAGTTTTATCTGCACTACAAAATGCCGTTATCTTAGTGCGGTGTCAAGAACTCTATCTCTTTTTTTCCAGGTGACAGGCACAGACGAGAGATAAGATTGGAAAAGAATCCCACTCCACTGAGTAAATAAATAATCAATACTCATCTAAATGTAAATGAGAAAGTAGCCCCCTTTGATAGGAGGGTTTTTATCAACCAACCAATTTTCTACAGGCACTCACTGGGCCTCAACCAAATCACCATCATTCAGCTCCCATGTAATGGATAAGAAAGGGGGGGTGGGGGTGGGGGGGTGGCGTTGGGGGTGGCTGTGGGGGAGAAAAGAGGAAGGGTCATCTGAGATCAGCCACGTTCAGAGGGCTGCATCAATAGCACAGTCCCACTGACTACTGTATGCACAAGCTCTGTTTTGTTAAATAGACATTACTGCATAACGAATAATGCTACACAAGATTGGGAGATAATAATAATGACAACAGTAAAAAAATAAAATAAGGATTGAATGTAGATTTTTGAAAAACCTTAAATTAAGTTGAAAAATAAGAATCTTTGCAATATGATTTGATGGTTTCATTGCAAAAGGGCACTGCAGGGCCAAAATCAGATATGAAAATATTAATCTTTAGTGACCTTCTTGGGATATAATCAAGGTTAAACAGAAAATTAAAGATAACAACAGCATGCACAAGACTTATTGCACTCTTCTTTTGTCAAAAAAGGAAGAAGCAAAATAAAAAGAAGTTTCTTTTGCCACAGATTACGAGATACTTTGATTATTTGGCCATTTATCACATCAACTTTCTGTACCTGCATAATCTGTGAGACAATATTTTTCCACATCGAGCCCATCGCTCCATGTTTGGGGAACCTAACCAATCACATTCACTACTGTCAGGTTGTATTCCAGCAGAATTTCCCTAAAAAGATCAAGAAAGACAAGTCTGTAGGCGCTGTGATTATTTCTCACGCTCTCTCGTGTTAACATTTTTGATACCTCTGCACTTTTCTAACCTTTGTTGATGTTGTGTATATGGGCCGAGATTAGCATTTTATTGTCATCAGAACGCACTGCTCTGACTTTAAATTGATCCAATAAAAACCCTCAAATACTATTTTCCTCATCCTCATTGCATTAGGTTTTATTTCATAACTCATAGATGTCAATAATGGAAACCATTATAAAGCAGTATACTCAATAACAGAATTTTCCTGCTTGAAATGCATGCAGTATTGATTTCATGTTTTTCTGGGTCCATAAGGGCAAGTAGCGTGGCGGAGGTTGTTTTACTGTACTCAGTCAGCAATGTAGAAAACAACACGGAGAGCACTTCACTGCTAAAAAGTACAGATTCAAGAAAATAATAGAAAGACGTGTGATAAAACAACACTTTTATTACCCTTTAATATATGAAATAAAGGCCTTAGTACCTAACGATTTCTGCTTTCATTTTAATGTAAAAATTGCACAGAAAATGCACAGGAATTTCAATGCATGTGATTGGATGTTAGATCTTAAAAGAACATATTATCATTTTGTTTGCATCAGCATCAAGCAATCAAAATAATAATATGTTATTTAATATCCAACATCCAATCACATGCTATTTAAACTACAAACACCTCCATGTTTAAGACTGCTGTGAATGCACCGTGTGAGTTATCTGCTATTGCTGTGCAGGAAAATGCTTATTTTTCAATTATAGTCTGTTGTTTTATAAAGTCGAAAATGAATCTCGACAGCAGTATTTTTTACAACAGCTGTATAGTGTCTGAGGCTGGTACTGTACTGTGGAAGGCTCCAGGTGAAGCTGTGGTCTGTGGCCAAGCTGCGTTTGATTTTTATTGTGCTGAATTGGAATGACAGAGCAAAGCATTTCACAGAGTGTGTCTTCCATTTCTTCCCTGGGATCCCTCCAAGCTAGCCTCTCGTGTCCCATGGGAAACAGACCCATCCAGCTAATATGCCATAAGCTGACAGCCCTCCTCTGAAATGTGTGTTAAAGAGCTGGGTTTGAAAACATAAAGGCATTCTTCAGAAGCTGACGCAATTCCTTTAGAAAATCACACCTCTCAGTACATGCAGAATGCTCACAGCTCTGTTAATACATGACTGAGATTTTAAGCATATCCACATGCACAAAATTGTCCATATGAAATACATTTTCTTTTAATAACAAATGATATAAACAGACAAAAAGGGTTTAGATGGACTTCTAAACTCAGCACAGGGAGTCAACAAAGTCACACTGATGCTTTTAGCAGAAAGAAATTGGACTTTACAGTATTATATGCCTCTGACTCGCTGATATCTATGCAATTTAGCAAGTACATGAAATTGCCCCAAGTTTTCCAACCTCAGCTGTAATCCGCTCAAGGAGGATTTGCAGACTGTTCCTCCAAACCATTTTAAATCAGACAGAAATGCGAGGTTTGAAAAATAACACTTTAAACGGAAATCTTGACAGGATAGTGCAACGTTAATGTTACACCACAGCTGCTTTTGTTTAAATCCAGCGCATTCACACCTCTTAGAAATATTGCATCACTGCTGGTTTATAATCTCCATGCAATTTCACTCTTTGATGGTCTTAAAGAATAAAAACGCTGTTTCCTGACTTATTTTCATAAGAATCACAGAATACCTAATGTGAGCATTTATCATGCTGCACAGGCCAAGCTGAATTGCAACATTTAGACTATATCCACACCTACTGAGACTTCCTGTTGTGCCGTTATTCAATTTACACGAAAATATTAAAGCCAGAACTTTTAAGTACAAGAGGCAATATTGCTGTTTCATAGAGCAATCTTTCACAAGCATATTGTTCGACAACAGAATCACCAGCCATTTAAAGACCAATACCAGAGACCATAACGCCTTTATAGTTGGTGTTGTCAACTCAATTTTCAAATTCCACCCCACACTCTGGCTCTTCTATTGAAGTGTCATCTGATCTGCTGAATTACTGACAAGGCCACAGTCATCACCGCATCGCTCTGCCTTTCTCTCCAACAACACCCATCAGCAGCTGCATTACATTCACCTTAAACCAGGGAAATAACAGCTCTGTGGAAAAAAAAAAGCAGCTTGGAGCCAGTGTGCCATCAAACTCTCAGTACCAGTGTCTTTTATCTGAGGGACTGCATTTCTGCCTATTGCTGTACTACTGTGCTGTGGCTCATAGAGACAAGATTTTTAAAAAAATTATTGAATCAAGACAGTTAAAATTCTCACTGATCATACAGCAGATGATAGTGGCAGCCTACCAATAGAGAGCGCATGTACCAGCCAGCAAGCTTCATTCAGTCAGTGGGAAGTACTTACAAATATTCTAAATTTAAAAAAGATTAATTATTCAATTCGTTGTTTTTAGTTTTTGAGCATTTCTATTTAAATGTTTCTTAAAATTTTTTCTTCTTTTTAAATTTCCTTTCTCTAACGTGAGCCTTCCCAGCTGCCCAGTCGACCGTAACTGGTGCTGTATTGGACCGCATTATGTTTCTAATAGCGGTAGCAGTAGTATTGCATTACAATGTATTGTACAGGAGTCCCTAGCCTGGAGTCAAAGTATCAGTCCATAGTAATTTTGAGAATTTTGACTTTTTTGGTACACATGAAGCAGAAGGGACAAAACATATAAGCAGAGGTAGCCCTGTGCAGGTAAATAATCACTAGCTACCACTGTTAAATGAGATTTTTTTTCGACTTAGGTCAACAGGAATGAGCTCACTTTTGCAGTAGTAAGACAAAGATGACCCACAACTTATCACCTCACACTGAAAGATTCGGCAACCTCACCTGAGACTCTGGTCCCAGGGGCGGCAGAACGGCTGAGGGAGGTCCTCTGGGAAAATATCAAGCTCACTGCCAAACAAAACTCAAGGACGCCGGGTACGTCGTGGAAAGGTTGCCGATATGACCACTGGGGTAGAGGAGCGACAGACAGTCAAAGCAAAGAGAAGAGGTACCGTCAGCTGGCAGCACTCTCGCTGCTCATTGGTGAGGTTGTCAAGCACTTGCTGAGATTCATTTTC
Organism: Oplegnathus fasciatus; assembly: GCA_003416845.1. Lineage (NCBI taxonomy): Eukaryota > Metazoa > Chordata > Actinopteri > Centrarchiformes > Oplegnathidae > Oplegnathus > Oplegnathus fasciatus. The sequence goes on along the minus strand of NTHP01000004.1, from coordinate 4,317,305 downwards.
AGACAAGGACACAGGGACACTTGTGTTTTTGCTGGTCTGTGATAGTGACTGTTTTTCCTGTGGTGGTTTACTGTAATCTAGCCTCTTATCATGCAAGACAATGCTGCCATATTCAAAGCAGCACTACTGGGTACTAAACTGTAACTTTGCACCTCCTAAAGACAGTGTGGGAAATAATCCACATTAAACTCCTATTTACCCACCTGCTGTTGTCTGATTGCTTTGTGCTAAAAGGACTAAAAGAAGTAGAGAGATGAGTCTAAGTTTTACTTCCTTGTTACTGTCTGGGAGACAATTTGCATTTTATTCTTAAGATTTCCACTTGCCACTTCCAGGGTACAACCACAGTTTCCATTTTGGAGACCAACATTTTTTTTCCCAGACTCCTCAGCTCAGCACCACTCAGAAAACAAACATGCCACGTATGAAATGAATCCAAATTCAGTCCTGTTTCTCTACTTGTGATAATCTGAATAAAACTTCTAAATATGTTCTCCCGCAGATTAGGAAGCCCCTCTGTGCTTGTTTTTTTTTTT
>NTHP01000004.1:4264585-4307351 GCA_003416845.1 Oplegnathus fasciatus | reverse complement strand
AAAAAAAAAAAAAAAAAGATGTTAAGATGTTAAGATGTGAAATATCAAATCTCCCTTTGAATTTGTTTTTCAAAGACAATTTGCAACTTTTATGTTGCTCATAAGTAGAATATAATTTAGTTCATAAGCATAATATCTTGGTGCTGTAATGCCAAATTGGAATAATACAGCAGGTACCAGCAGATGTATACTTTTGTCAAATTTGATAGACCACATGCAGATAAAATCAAACACATATTGTAATCTTAGCTGATACATATGGGCGTCTGACAAGGCAAAACCTTCCTAAAAATGATATTTCTTGTTGCACAGTAATCATACGTGACACACCATAATATTATTTTGACATTCTGCATTGAAAACAAAAAGAAAAGAGATCAGTAACACAGGCAGGCATGTATATGATGTACAGTTCCTCTAGGAGTGACAGGCATACAGACAAGATGACACAGTGAACTGAGCAACCTGAAAGACAATCACTGTGACAGTGACGATTTGCAGCTCAGTCAGGATAAAGAGGAAGCTCCATCTTCTACATACGTTTTCAGCAAAACTCAGTGAATGAAAATGGTCTGGCAAGTATTACACTGTCTTACACTATATGGCTATGCAGTAATAGAAGAATTACTTTATTACTTCCAGAAAAAAACTGCTTTCTCTGTTAACTTGAGGAAATATACCTGATTAGTCACTTACGTTCAAAGTGAAGGTTTGTCACTTTGTCAGACTGGGAGGATTATCAAAAACCAACAAACCGGAGTCAGCACCCGGAACCGATACTTGTAAGTCCGCAGTCAGAAATTGTTAGCCTACATCTCTCCTCTTTGACACCAAGGCGTTGATCCTCATTCTTGCTGCAAAGACTTTGAGGTGAGAGTGAGGCGAGGATAGAGATACGGTGGAGGCGGTGATAGGGCAGGTGAGTGGAGAGGATGCCAAGCCCAGTGGTCAGCGGGTAACAGAGAGAGGGCGGCTGTCACATCCTGCTGACTTAGCCAAGACAGATGAGACAATCAGCAACCCAAGGCCCGGACAGTTCTTCAACCCTGCCGCATCCTGTGTTTGAGGGCAGCTTTCCACAACATCTCAAACCTGAACTCACCCTTCACTCTGCTGCAGCGTGGAGGTGAGGCCACAGCTCGGGAATGTTCTCGAATTCTTGAAATGTTAAAACATATGTGATGTGCTCTGTTGGCAGTGCTAATGCTAATTATTAAAGCTGCGTGCATTTTTTTTTATCATACCAATGGATCAAATGACTTTGAGTAATGTAGCTCATTGTTTTAATTTTCTGGCCTGCAACTTTACTTCTTTAGGTTGACTCTTACTGTACCACTCTCCTTGACCTTGTTTCCAGCCACAGCAGGCAGCTGTTTTCAGCAACAAAAACCTCTGATAAACCCACAGTATGCTACCTGCTCAGCATCAAATGGTTAACAGGCAAAGTTAGTGACTAGCATGGTGAAGGTAGTGAAGCATTTAGCAACTAACGAGCTAGATATTCTTTTCCTCACGAGTTGATGGAGAGCAAAACAGAGCTAAAATGAGCAATTACTGAACTGAGTGATTATTAACAGTAACAAAAACAGTCCATATTGGCCAGATACACAACTCCAAATAAATTCTAACGTTGCTCCGTGTCTGCTGGATGTGTAAATAGGCCACTGTTTGCTAACACATTCGCCATATCAACTCTATAAGGTAGAAATGTTGAGTTTCCAGCTTGTTCTGCTGCTCCCAAGTGGCCAAGAAATCAATTACTGCTGCTTTAATGGTGAATATAAATTTGTTTCTTTTGTCCTGCCCATATTTTTTACCCAATCCGTCACGTTAGCCTCGCAAGTGTTATATGAAATATATTAAATGTCTTTAACAGAAAGCCTTAGGTTCTTTGCTCAGAGCTCTTTGTAGCACTAAACCCGAGGAGGTTGCTTTTTTCCCCACACAGATAGAGGTAGAGCTTCCTGTTTCTAACAGACACTGGACAGACTGAAATGCTGATGGCAACATCTAAACCTTGGACCAGAGTTGAAACATCGTAAGCAAAGGGGTTTATGGGGAATGTGGTCTTAATTTTGATAAACGCTAACATCAATAAAGGTGGTGTGAGACAGGGGCAACCAATCATCTCGACCGTTGTCTCATTTGTTTGTGGTAATTATAGCAAGGTGTCACAATTAATTTGACAATGACATATTGATGTTTAAAAACGCAACACATTGCACCTTTAAGCAGTGCTTCAGATATTTTGCTCAGTACTTTCTGGACATTCAGTATTACCGCTGCTAATGATGACCTTAGTATGTCCCAAATTAAAAAAAAAGAAAAAAGTTTTGGAGCATGTGTGTGTGTGTCTGTGTGTGTGTCAAAAATTTTCTAAAGACCATGCTGGACCCCAGGCCAGCTTCCAGCCTCTCTCCTAATTGCATTGATTTTTAGCACAGTAAATCTAGCTGTGTCACAATCTGCACTCCCCAGGCATGATGTACTGCTCCAACGCCAGCCTGCACGTCTGCTCCCAAATTTGCTGGCTTAAAATTTGAACTGTAATGGCGTGATTAATGGTTAAATTAATTAATTGCTAAATGTATGCTAATTGTTTAATTGGTTGCCTGATCTATATAAGATCATTTATAAATTAAATGAGTTGATTTACAAAGTTTATTGATTAAATGTGACAATGAGTTATACGGCTGACTACCTGATTTGCAATTTTACCAATTAAATTCACAAAGTGTGGTTTTGCAAAGTGTGCCCTATCCAAGTGATCTATACCAGACCTGACACTGCTGTACTTATTTATGAAATCAGACAGCTGATAATGATGCATTAATATTAATGCAAACTGTAAATTTTCATATTGCTCTGCAGAAACCAATCCAAGAACATTTGTCATTGTAAATCCATCTATATTTCACATTTTTAATGCAAATTAAAGTGGAAGTCCTCGGTAAGGTCAAGCATCTGGGAGGAATCTGATTTTTTTGGCTCTGTGAGCTACAGGTGAATTATCTTGGGGAGACATGTGAAGGACAATTTTAAGGAAACGTTCATGAATAAGCTGCAAATTTCTCTTTTGTGGTACAAAGTGTGACACTAAGCAAATATATTTTGCCTAATGTTTCACACATTTTTGTAGCACACTTTCCTAAAGACCTTAAAAGGAATGCTTCGGCATTTCCAGCGCATCAAGAGCATAATGATAAGTATGTTTCCCAAAATGTCTAACTGTTCCTTTAAACAAAAATTCCAATAAAATACATCAAAACATTTTCAGCAGCTCCAAACTCATCTTTATCAGTGTTTGTTTACAAGGCCCTACAATGATGGATGTAAATTTGCTCCGTCTGTCTCCTCAGCTCTGATTTATAAGAGCTGCTTTAAGACACAATACAGCTAAGCTCTCAAAATGTTTAGAGCCTCTTAATAAAAAAAATAAAAAAATCCACAGAAACAATCACCTGGAGTCCGATACTACGGCACTACGCTACACTCCACTTCCTGTCTGTGAATTACCATTTTTGTTATTTCTCCCTTGGGGTCTGGAGGACATGCAGGGATGTTGGGAAATATGGCAACCAATACAACTGCCCCTTTAGGCATGATAGGGGGGGATTGCTTATGTGTGTAGTGACTATTTGTTCCAAGCTCATTAATGAACCCATGACCTCTGACTCCAGGTACTACAGATCATATATATTATTATAACATCAACTGTGATTCTCAGCAGTGGTAACAGTGTTTGAATGTATAGTGTCAGTCGATGGTTAGAACACATATAATGTAGCTGTGAGCAGATATAAGGACAGTTTTAAGTGTCTATTAATGTATTTTTCAACAACTAAAACTCTTCCTGTAAGATAAATAAATAAATAAATGAAATCATATATAAATAAATATGATTACAGTTATAAATCATCAATCAACTCTTTATACACAAGTTATGGATGCTTCATATGATGAGTTATGATTGCTGACACACACATTAACAAACACTGATGGTTGTCCTTATGTCTGCTTACAGTTGCATTATAGTGTGTTATTAGCCATTTATTAAGTGTTTATATACTGCCTTCAATAAGTTTGATAATAATGAGGGGTCTGAATTCGTTGATCAAAAACTCTGTTGATGCCTCCTCATGAGAGAGCAAATGTATGCACTCAGAGGCAGCAGGGCTCGTCAGTTTTAAAACTCGCTCTTAAGTAAACAGTATAAGGTGTGATAAGATGAAGGGTAGCTGTCATTCTTTTGGTAATGGGCTTCCCTGCTTGAAGTTAGGTTTAGTCATAAATACGTGACTGGCAGATCATACTTTTTGCTAATGTGCACTGATGTAAATATTTTACATAAATACTGTAGGTAATAAATAAATCGGTGGTCCAATCTAGCTTGCTAAGCTCAGCGTTAGATTGATAGCGAGGATAATTTACAGTACTGAGCTACAGGAAAATGCTTTCAAATAAATATATGGACTTTGTGTGTCTGCCACAGCGCACAGGGCAGCCACTGTCTGCTGCCGAGTATCTGGACCGGGTGGCAGCGTATGGCAATGAGATGCAGAGATGGAGGCCAAAGCTGAAAGCAGTGACGAGGCCTCCCAGATCTAAATTGATTTAAGTACATTACAAAGCGCTTTTTTCTCTAACTGATGAGTTAGTTGTATATATTGAAGTGTTCTAATTGGGAACAATCCACTAATCAGGCATTACAAGCGCAATTATGTTATCCAAAACAATCATTCCAGCTTTACAATCAGTGGACTTCTTGACTCACAGAATGAAATACAACAAATCATTAACATACTTGGACAAATGGATGTCTTTTTGCCTTCATCCACCATATCCATAGTGACCACAGATGTGGCATACTGGAGCTGGCAGGAGAATCAAAGATGGTAAACAAAAACACATGCTCAAAGAGAGAGAGACCGAGAGACTTGGTCTGTCCATGACCAATTTGGCTAATTTCTTGTGGTCCATGGCCAATACTTCTACGTAAAGCATGTAAAAGTGCATGTTTGTCTGGACAAACACTGGAAGTCTTTTTCATGCAAACAGATGAATCCCAAAAATGAAATCCAGGTTTTCGCTGAATTCAGAACTGCCAAGAATCCTACCTTTCAGACACATTCATCTTCTTCTTTGTCTTGTCTCCCACCGTCTGTTTATTCTGGCATTCATCAGCGCCATTACTGCCATGCCCGTCAGATCTCTTCGAGGGAAATGAAAAACAGCAGTCATTTTAAGGTGCAGGCTAAAGGTTAGTTCATGTAGAGGGAGTCTGGCACATCATTTCTTGTGTGCGTCTCTCCCATGCTGGCATATTCTGTATTGCACTGTGCATACCAGAGCAAAAAATACAATGGAAGTTCATAACATGCCTGTGAATTTGGTGTCTGGGCTTTTAAAAAGGTTACTGGGAAAAAAAATGGGTAAAGCACAGAAAACTGCAGCAACTGTTGTGAAACGAACAGACGCATTGGGGTTTGATTTTATAGGCTGTCAGGATTAGTTCATGAAGTTAAAATTACCCAAAAAGTGGGAAAAAAAAACATAATTTCTGTGTAACCTGTGCACTCTACGTTTATGAAGAGATTTACTTTTTGAAAAGCCTTTCCATGTGAGAAAGTCATATTTTCCGTCTCAAATGCCTCATTAGATTACATCCCTCCCTGCGAGTAAATGAAGAGCAATTAGCTCCGTTAAATTCTCCAAAAGGCCACAATGGTAATAAAAAGGAATGATTGTACAGGTGGCAAACATTGCCTTGTCTTCAGGAGAGGAATGCACTTTTGCTAATGTTGGTGGTGTTGGTCCAGAGGTTACATGGGTAGCTTGTGGTGAATTTTTTTTTTTTTTTTTTAGCTTTTTGTAGTTCCTCGGAGGTGATGAATGGCAATGGGTATAGTGCCAGTAGCGATGTCTCTAGAAGTAGCTTATTCTGTGCTGCCAAGCATGATTTATGACAAGAAAGGGAGGGGGAATCTCTGACTTCACCATTTGCCCTCCTGCACTTTTCCATATTGTCCAAGAGGAGTTTGGGGGTATTGGATTGACACAGCAACTGCACACATCTGGTTTGGAGATATAGCCAGGCCTTTTTCAAGCCAACAACCATTTGAAGGAAATAGGTGGAAATGGGAAAATGGAAATATGATGTGGCAAAAGAGGGAATAGTATCCATGACAAAGATTATTATTGCTGTTTTAAACGTCCCACATTGTTGGATTTCAGGAGTTTGTCGTCAAGTCTTCTCTAACGCAAAATAAGAATAATGTGCTTGTGGGCTTTTTCAAGTAAATGTACATTACGGAGAGGATATATCTTTTAAGCATATGTTCTCACACAGAAATAGTGGATGCTGACTGGTGATTCAAATAACACTGCTGAGTGCAGGTTTCTGTAGGGTGTGTCAATTGAAATATTACTGCAACCTGACTGACTGGAAGATTTAAGTCTGTTTTTTTCTTCTCAGATGGAAATGACGTCAAAATGTGATGCATTTACGGTAGCTGGAGCTAATCTAAATCAACAGTATTTTCCCTTTTTTTTAAAAGAAAAAGCAGCAACATCACCTTTGGCTTTTTCTTGCTGTATATTTTGTTGAAAGAAAGTTAGATACACATAAAGAGAAATTCCACAATAATTTTTTCCCTTTCTCTCTCATTTCCCCCTCTAAAGTAGTCTCCTTCCCACCCATAACACTTTAAGACAAAAAAGTGGTGATCGGCACTTCCAAATGCTTTCCAAGGTTTTTTTTTTTAGACCAAATGCCTTATCAATTAACTGATCTTAACTTAGTTAACTAACCTTTTACATTGTTGTTTACAATTGAAGTTATAAGTATAAGTAATTTTAGCAACAACAACAACAAAAGCTCTACTAATGAACAATTATGAAAAAAGAACGTTTATTTCCAATTTAATTCAGATTTTCGGATTAATTTGATGTTACTGTAAAGAGGACAAAAGGACACGAGGGAGAGATGATAGAGATGTGTATCTCGGATCAAGTGCTGTATTGAAACTCATAAAAATATGGTAAATACTATAACCTGTGATGCCAAAGGGCTCCTTATCTGCCCCATAAACTTTGCACTTTAACAGATTTGTAGCATTAAAGGGGAATACTGTGTCCCTGTAACCTCAGGCCAGTAGTCCACTCAAACAGGGGTTCAAAATTTACTTTGGTTTGTTTTTCACCTCGACCATAAAGCTTAGGCATCAGCTGACGAAGTTCCAAATAATCCACTCTAATATACGGCAGCTGAGATAAATTTAATGCTAATGATGCAACTTCAGTCTCAAGTAATTCTGGTTGAGCATTTTATTGTTCAGACACGCTTTTAAGGACCTCTGTCTTCCTAAATAATATTCATATAAAATCAATGCGGTTAAAATGTTCAAGGAGGATTTTAGCACCATAAGGATGAATTAGACATTCAGAAACTCTATTAATTTCAGCAGTACGTGGCGTCATATTTAGATTTAATAGAAAGTTTTTAATGAAGCAGATTGGAAAAGGGATCCTTGCCTCCATTACCGGATGATGGATAACTGAGAAAGGTTAGCACCAACTCATTAACACTCTCTTAAATTACGAAAGTACTTGCCGCTTTTTTTCCCCCCACCTTTCATTTTTTCCCTTAAATGAGATAAAATAATATTGAGAGGATGAGCGTTGAATCAAGTCCAACCATAATTAAATACACTGATGGGGTTAAAGTGTTCTCTAGTGCTGGTGCTGTTTGAAAATGTTGCTGTGAGTTAAGATCATGCGAGGCACTTATGTTTCAATCCACCCAGCTGTCTGTGGGAGTGTGATGGATAAGTGCATGGTACAGTGTTGGAAAAGAAATATGGTAAAAAAAAAGAAAAAAAGAAAGGTATACACTGTATGTGTTGTTAACCCTTTAATGGTCCCATCCAGAAAAAAAGTGTTTTTTTAGTTCCTTTGGGCACTAACAACAAAAATCACATTTTTTCTTTCATGAGCGGTTTATTAAGAACGGTAGATATTTTAAATGTTAAATGTTAAAACATGTTTCAAAATTCTGAAGGTGACAAATTTGAGAGCTCGTTACCGTAAAGTAATCAGTGAGATCTGGAAGGTGTTTGGTGAAACTGACTGAACTTTGCGCTTATGACAGCAATCAAAAAATAAAAGAGGTGAAAATTGATGAAGTAAAACTACAAAGATTTACTCAAAGTAACTTTTACTCAGGTGTTACTCAAATCAAACCATGTCTAAAACAAGTCTGATTTCAATGGCCAAAAGCACACGAGCAAGCCTGATAACTTATTTCGCTTATAAGGATCAGAGCTATCGATACATTGATTGACAGTGAGATAGACCAGTTGTGCACAGTGGGACTGATAGGGTTAAAGTTAAATAAAAGACATTATTTAGTTACACATCTTCACTCAAGACAACTCAACACAACATTTTACACATGACATAACCAAGAAACATTTTTAAAGATAAATAAATAAAATTGAAAAATAACTAACAGTCGTATAACAACATAACAACAAAAAATCATAGAACCTGCAGTTCAGAACCAGATTAGACTGGCTCATCTGCGTGATGGGACAGCAAAGAGGTTTTTTGGGTGATCAATTTTTGTGATCTATAACAAAAATGTCATTGGCTTGTTTTCCTATGAGTATTTCCTATACACTTCAATAGACATACCCCCAGCGATCAGAGTGAGGTTTGTCAATGCCCACCACTTTTATTGTGTTTCAGTTTGTTTTTTGTTGAATCATTATTACCAATATTATCAATATCACCCTGGATTTACATGATTAGTGACTGTACTTTCATTGAAAACTGAAAAGAAAATCAAACCAATGTAATCACCTCAACAAGTATACAATGAAACAGCATTAGATTTATCACGCTGACAACAGTTTATAATGAGAGGACTTTGTATTCCATGGCAATATTCAGTTTTTGTTTGAGAAGATGGTTGAGAAGACCATTAAAGGTTTATTAAAGAAAAACAGTGTTGAGTTTTGAGCCCGCAAATGGAGTCATCTGCTCCAAATGAACATAATATGCATTTCCCAACTTTCTGAATATATACATTATACATATAAATTTTAACCTGTCAGATTTATTCTCATGGCAGGTTTAGAACTACAGTAGATACAGAGAAAGGAGACAGGGGTAACAGAGCGTCTGATAAAAATAGAGGTCATAAGGTATTCTTCATTTCGCTGAGTGCTACAGAATTGGAACCACTTGGGATGTTGGTATATAGGACACCCGCTGCTAAAACACCGCCATGCAGCACCATGATTACGACTTGATCCTTCCTCCACTGAAAGCTCATGCTGGCGGAAATCAAGTACCCCGAGGCTTACACCACGCGGCCCAAGGCCTAAAAGGTAATAGCATGAAATATAGATACGGAGGTGACAGATGTTTACAGTGCGTCGCGAGATGGCATTGAGACACAACACAGTGGCTCCCTCCATTGGAGAGGAACCTGATGAGTGGTATAGTAAAGAGATGGAGTGATATAGGAGGTGCTCCGGCAGTGTTTGCAGGCAGATCATTAGGGCCCCTCTTTAACTCAACCCCCAGTGACAATCTATTGCTCTCCTCCCCTGTCAGCGAATCATTATGGTCTGATCATTAGTGACATCGCCACATGCCCATCACTCAGGCTGGTGCCATATTGGCAGATGAACAGCCTCTGCCTCAGGCCCACTAATCTAGAGACTTCAGACAGGGAGGATGAAGGAATGTTCGCCGAGCATCAAAAAGACTGGACTCGCTCTTTTCTCTCAGATCAAATGTGGACTTCTCAGCATCAACGTACACAGAGGGGAACAATAATGGGTGTAATAGTTATGAATGGTAATGAAGTGCACATAATTATGTCTTGAATTTTTTTCTTCATTGATTTGTAAGGCATCTGTAGAAATTACATGACATCCATGTGGATCTATATCTGTATCTATCTATCTATCTATCTATCTATCTATCTATCTATCTATCTATCTATCTATCTATCTATATATATATATATATATATATATATATATATATATATATATAACATGGAAGCAGTCACATATATATATTACATGTGACTGCTTCCATGTTAGTCTCTTGTGCCACCTTTATAAAGTCACTCTCTCTCAGGTTAGCCCTTACTGTTTCTCACAACAGCAGATGAGGGAGGGAACTCAAAAATACTATTTGTGAAAAACAGAGTTGATGATTTTGTTAAAACCTCTTAAAATTCACTTAATCCCCCAGAACTTTACTTTAAATTCTAGAGGAGATCCAAAAGTCTCCACCAAATATGTCAGGCTTTAAATCTGTGAAAATGATGCACAAGACCTCCGAGAATGTTTTCATTCGATGGGATGGTGCAGCCATAAAACACAAGAAGGTTTTATTATATTTTTACTCAGTGTAAACATCATATAGCTTCAGTGAAGAGTTGACACAGAATATATGTTCTGTCAGACGTTGTGGAATAAGATGATTTTTCCAACTTTAAAGCTACTTAACGGAAAAAGGTGTAAGGGATTCAGTTGTTTTAATCATTCTTTACTCAGTTTTCTATTTATAACTTCAGTTTGCAGCAGTTTAAGTGTTTATCATTTGCACCGCCTGAAATCATAAGCAGCAACACTTCTTATGTCAAGTAGCACTGGGAGGAAAGTTAAAAACTTTATCCTACAAAAAGTTTGCCTTTACAGACACTGGATTAGTTTGATTATCGTTGATTATTACATAAATTGTCTTTATATATGTGGCTGGTGGAATTAAGAAACAGCCTGACTGACACACTGACCAGTGCACTTCAGTGATAAGCCCTCACACCAGTGTAAATGCTGTCAAACAGACAACTTATTAATGTTTATCATGTCACTCTTGTTGCTTTCAATTCAAGTTGTTTTACATTACATTTTATAATTTTATAATTAATGTCATTATCAAACCAAAACAAATTTAAATTCAGATTACAGTTTATACTTTTACCATCTTTGTGTTAAAATGTGTTACATATAAAAATACCATCAATATTGCATACTGTACACTTTGTATCGCACAGCTTTATCCATTCATGTGTTTATCTTTGGTTGTTTCTTTCTCTCATCGTTTCATATTGAACACAGACTATAATTATAAAAATTGTTACATGAGTAAAAAACCAAACCATGCATTCCAGTTCACCATGTATACTAATACCAGCACAAAAAAAGTAATTGGTTTTGAACATAATACGCATGTTATGATTGATTCCATGTGGAGGAACACCAGAGACGCTCTCAGCTCTGTGCTGTATGTTTTGAGACGATGATGCAGTAAGAACAGGAATGCATGGCCTCTGCTCTGTGACCTGTAAATAATTGATAAATCAATTTTCTTGACTAGAACACCAAATAATGAAGCAATGCAATTCTTATCAATTACATTTTCGTCTTAATTGTTGACTTCACTTAGCACAAAGCAGCACAGCGAAACACCATGCCATTTTTCAATTAAAAGGTCCAGATGTTTTTGGAGGCTTCAGTAGACACAGGCAGTTGTGAGAAATGCTTTATCTGCATTGTAATAATCACTAGAACATCAGCTCCAGGCTGCATTTACATACTCATGTTTTATTCCAGCCCTCTTTCTAATGCACCGCTTAATTATACCGAGCGCAGACAATGTCAGACCCCCATAGCCCCAAATTTATTATTGCACTGTGTGAAGCAGCAGCCATCAAACCCAGTGCACCTCATCACAACATACAGTACCACACTCATCACCGCTCTCACACTACGAAATACATATCATGCTCTCAGCATTGAACACATATCAAAACCTCTGATTTTCTGATCACACTCTAGTCTCATTTTCCTTCCCTTAGATGTGAGTGGAATGTCTACAATACTTGCTCAGTTTCTTTATATTGGAAAAAAATGTAATATTATAACATTTAATATGTACAGTATAATTTTAAACAATGTCAGGAATATCTTTGTAAAGTCTCTAGTTAGCATAATTATAAGCAGATCTGCAAAATCACATGATCTATTCATCTTGTGTCCCCTTAGATTTTGTGAAAAATTATTCCAGCATCAGAAACATGTGTTTAGGAGAAAGATATTACTGTATTTAGTATTTAGAGATGGCAGTCAGTATTGACCCAAATAAGCAAAATAAGAGAGGTGTTTCATGATGCGCAGTGCAACAACAAGATCTCTGTCTAATGGCTAACTGCATGCTCATTAATGTCTACAGGATGTCTAAATGATATTGCTATTGAGAGTTTGTATTGTTAACTGCGCATGTTGTTTTTCATAAGAAAGATTACATTGTTATGAGAATCACAATATTAATTGGATTCAAAATGTATAATCATGAAATGTAATTTCTTTCATATGCCAATTAGTAGTCTATCATAAGGAATGTCTGCCTCCAAACTGTTGTTTTATTTGTTTCAATCATCATTCCTTTGATGGAGACTTTTGTGTCATCAGTGAACACACGCAGCAGTTTCATCATGTAGAGGACATTTTTTTTATTCATACAGCTGTCATGTGTCAGGTGCAGTGGAAGGAGGAAGTGTTCAGATCCTTTTCTAAAAAAGTAACAATGCCACGCTGTGCAAATACTTCTTTACAAGTAGAAGTCCTGCATTGAAAATAGTAGGTATTATTGCTAAGTATTATCAGAAAAAAGTATCTAAAGTATTAAAAGAATAAGAAATCATAATGCAGAAAAATGGCCCATGTGATTGTTCAATGATTTTATAGTTGTTCAGATTTTTACTACTTTATATACTGTTGGGTAATTTAATCTATAACAATGGTTCATCATTTATAAATGTATCATATTTCAGATATACAATCTCTATAATCTGCAAAGAAACTAGTAACTAAAGATCTCAAATGTAGTGGGGCAAAAAGGTACAATGTTTCCGTCTAATGTGTAGTGAAGAGAAGGTAGCATGGAATGAAAATACTCAAGTAAAGTACCTCAAAATGGTACTAACTAAATGTCCTTAGTTGCACGCCTGATCATTTATAACTTGGTTATAAATGATTCACCTTCAGAGACCCAAATCACAAAGACTGAGCAAACGAATAAAAGAAATAAGCCAGCTATAAGTACAATCATTGCAGTTTATAGAAAAGGTTGATCTGTGGTTTGGTTCTCATGCCGGGTGGCTTCTCATATCTTTGGATAAAACAGACATCCTAAGTGCACAGCACATAAAAAAAACAGTTCTTATAGCAATACAAGCCGACATCTCCAGTTTGGTAAGGTCACATGTTCCGTTACAGTGAGCAGAGAGTGGATCCCCCCCACCCATCCCCACCCCCTCGTATATCCAACAACTCAGCCCTGCTGCACAATCCTTCTGAGGACAGCCAAGCATGGAAGAAATATTCTTATTTAGATGAGGGCTCTGCGAGGGGCATAGTATGGGATAACAGAAGAAGAATACAATGTACTGTGGCACGCATTGAGAGTGACTCCAATACAGCCCCCTTTACAGAAGGCAATCAAATCTGGCAGTCATGTGTAAAGATACTTATCTGCCTGGAGAGGATTTCAACACCATATTTCTGGGAGAAATGGAAATCAATGCTGACAGCAGCTTGTCAGTGTTATATATTCAGAACATCTGATCTCAATAGAGAAACTTCCTTGAGAAAAGGGGGAATAATGAAGAGATATTTCATAGTGAAAGGTCAATCCTACATTGTGAATAAAGTTAAAACACAGAGCAGGAAAGATTTGCTCGTGCTGTAAGTGTTCAGTATCCTGACGAGGATAGATATTTCAAGAAAACACCCTGATCTTACAGCATGCTTTTTACACACTTTACAGTCCTCTTGCTTTTGTTTGAAATGTGGCGCATTACATTGCTTCACAAATGAGATCTAACATATTTCTGAATTCATGAACAAATACCTCTCCTCTAATGTGGTTTTGCGGATATGTCGTTGTACAATGTTCCCTTGACATATCTATAAATTTAGTGTCAAAACTAACCACAGTGTGGCCTTCTGGGGACTCATGAAATATGACAATACTCCAGCAAAGAGAGACTTTGGCATGGACAAAGGCACTTTTTATGAGCTGGTATTCCTGCAAATGTGGAATTATCGCCCAAGCAGCGAAACGACTCCACAATTCCAGCAAGCGGCGTTAATCAGATTTTCCCACCAGAGCTGTAGTTCATTGTCATTGCTAATGGAGCCTCCTCTGCAGGTTGTTGCTCTTCACTAAATTAGTGTGAAGTCTTATCCCAAAAACATTGACTAATACTGCAGTTAATCTTAGAAACTCTCAACTCCCGTGAAAAATCTCATCTGGAATGACACTGATGCATCGGAGCGTCGGCCCGCATTGCATTCATCATGTTCCTGACAAAATTAATCTTGATAGACTGAAACCAAATTACACCTGAGTTCACACCCATTGCTCACCACAACCACTGAATAAATATTTATTGATGATATGTGTAATTTCTTCTGCATGTGGTAGTAAAGTTGTTTTAGGAAATAAAGATGAAATAAGAAACTTTCAAAACAAAATGCGTGAAAAAAAAAGATGCTCCCAGGCAAAAACGTAGAAAAGAGCCAAGGGCATTTCCTCAAGGTGGGAAACTTGAAAGACTTCACTGAAGGCAAGTTGAAACTGAAACAATTAAAAACTCAATCACTGCACTTTGACCATTCTGGATGTCGGAGTTATGGATTACTTCAATATGAACTGGCCTCCTAAGACAGTCGTATTTTATCTGTAACTTTTACTTTGTTGCTGCCCATCGTGGCAACAGAAAACTCCCAAAACCTGGAAATGTGTGCTACTTTCAAAATGTGCTCATAGATTAACTCGATGACAGAAACAAGTAAGCTAAAGGATTACTGTTTACTGTTTGTCGCTGAATAGAGCCATTAACTAACATTTTAATTAAGTATTGGACATGATTACAGTGCACATGGCAATATTTTGAGAATGTTTTCAGTAAATCCCTTCTACAAACAGTGCTATTTTATTTGCAGGCTACTCCATAATTTTATATTATTTTAAGGGATTATGAAACCATCAGCGTTCCTGTTTAAGTAGCTTCGTAAGATATGCAAATTGTGTCTCTCTCCTCTCTGTGAGAATGGGGTGAAAAACACCCATCTTTAGCCCTGCCAACCAAAAACAGACATGCACAGCTCACGTTATTTATCTTCCAAATGAACTCATTTTTCACTACTAATTAAAACATGTTGAGATGAGGAGGAGCACGGAGGAAGGGAGGCATTTGTTTGAGAACTGCACAGTCATTCATTTCAGACACGTATGTTTGGCTTCTGTTTAAAGAAAGCAAAGTGATGTACGAACACGGAACAAGTCGTTGTCACTAATAGCGAGAGGGAGTCGTTTGTATTGTTGCGGTGATGCTGACACACCAAACGGATTGACAGGTCTTAAAAATATTGGGAGGTTTGCCAACCTTTTTGGGCGCCATGTTTTAAAATAGATCATCCCGTCGCTTCTTTAATGTACTTTAATCTATTAGGTACACAGCAAACCAACAAGAATATTTTTCGATGATGGGTTTTATGGCTTTGTGTTGGTGATTAATTGAATAAAAAGATGGCATTTCACAAATCATCCCTTTAATTAGTCTGTGAGCGTCAGAGTGACGACGCTGCCTCTGTCTGAAAACACGGAGATGGGGCTGGAGGTACCAGCCAGAGCTCCAGCAGGGGCCGGGGGCCGTTAGGGGGCTTTANNNNGGGGGGGGGGGGGGGGGGGGAGCCAGCGCAGCCCCAGGCAGCCTGTGCTGCACACCCAGGTGCTGTTGTCAGCTGGAGTCCTGCTCCAGCTGCTCGCCAAAGATTGATTTAATTATTTCCATTCCCTCTGTCCCTGTATTTCTTAAATTCTTTGTCTTCTCTACCTTGTTGCCTTTTGCCTTCTCTCTCAGTCTTGACTGCATGACGATATGAAAACCTGAAGGCCTATTGTTGTCAGAACAATACATGATATATATTCAAATCTACACATTTGATTTCATGCAAATACAAAGCTCCCCTCACCATGTTCCTCACATTTCAAAGCAGCACACGGAAAGTAAAATTGAAAAACACTCAATAACTCACATTTTCTGAGCCAAATTTTGACACTCGTATCACTTAATCTACTTCCTTTCATTCGGTTCATTTTCACACATAATGAGACAGATTCATTTTATAATTACAGATGTACTGTATTGTTACAGTCCATAAGTGCTGAAGGAGATTTCGGCTCCGCTCGCTGAGTTTGAGGTCGTAGGACTCGTGTTATCAATTCTCAATGATTTAAATTACCAAAGTTCTTTTTCTCTTATCTGATCTTTTAAAGGGCAATGAAAAGGCCCATCTTTCCACTGAAACCCGTCCTCAATCACTGTTAATGTTAACTCCATGTACACATAAGAGGGCTGATAAAGAATCATTAGTCTCGTTAATGGAATCACAGGTCCAATCCCTCTATCCTTTTCTATTGAAAAGCGCTCTTCATTTCAAAGTTGTTCTGCTTTATTAAAGCTCATTACCATTTCTCTTTTAATAAGCACTCTTTAAAGTCATTACCTGCAGTGGAGTTAAAGGCTCAGCTATTAAAAGGTTACTTTAATGTGAATAATGGCCTCCCGATATACTCAAGTTAATTACTATTGGATACTGGATCTAGTTTAATCTAATGCTTAAACCTTAATGAAAGATATGTCACAGTACAATGAAATGGCAAAAAATTGTTCCTGATCAACCGAACTATTTGTGCTATCTCTCCTCGCACAGGCGGCGTTCCTCCATCTTCAGCTCCAAAGCAGCCTTTCAATACTTGGAATTGCAATGTGCACTATTTTCTCAGAATATCAATAGACTCATGGTTAGCGTGGTTAATTGCAATTGAAGTCAATCTTATTAACGTTGTCCTCATCAATCACTTTTTCTAACATTATGTTGCAGACAAAAAGATGTTATAAATTTTCACTTTCAAAGAAAACAAACTAACCCATGCTACAATATAATGATGCTGCAGATGTGACAAAGCCTATGTTCAAAGGCATAATGTGAATTACTTAATTGCATTTGTATATTTCAAATTTGCAACAGCAAATACATGTTATAAGAGAAATATAATGCTGCCCCAATAACAGATATGTAAGATATCGAACAAAATGTTCCCTAACGTGTTTAATATGTTTTCTTGAACTATTTACTTGTATCTGCTCTAAAGCATGATAACATTTTTTTGAAGGTACGTATAGCCACTCACGCACTTTGTTAAAGCAGCTGTAATCAACATTTTTTCAATGATGACTTAAATGTTAAAGGGGTTGATCGTAGTTATGAACCCACAGAGATCGCTTCACTCTGCAGTTCCCCTCAGCTATACGGAGCTTTTTAGCATCTTACAGCACCTTGCTTTGGTTTTCGGCCTGCAACGTTACTGTTTTAGTTCGCCCTCACTGCTCTCATAGCGTCATTTTTGGCCTCAGCAGGCAGCTGGTTTCAGCACCAAACCACACACAGACGACATTAGCGACTAGCTAGTGAACATAGCCAAAGTGCCAGATATTTCCCTCAGGAGTTAGTGGAGAGCAAAGTGGAGCTAAAAGGAGAGTGAATCTTATATTTTGTTTACCGGAAAAAAACGTCTCCACTGAACATAATCCTGCTGGCAGTTATGTTTCCCTCAAGATGTTACAGAGAACATAAATAAATAGTATATAGGCTACTGAATATCTAATTTCTAGGGGACAAGGTTGCATTCAAGGCAACAAATTAGTGCAGAATGAAAGGACAACTGAGCGTACCAAATACATGCACATATACTGTATAGAGTGTGCACAAATTATTCACAGCTCAGAATTCACTACAATCCTATCAATGTAATATGACACCTTTGAACTCTCTTCCTCTTTGTGGGCACACGGTCAGATGATGAAAGCTGACCTGTTCGTTTCAAACAGTTTTAATTCACAAGTGAAAAGCCTAATTGCGGTGATCTGCACAGAAGGCCAGAGGTAAAGGCTCCAGAGAAGCATTAACCTTGAGATCTGAGTGCAGTACACTTTCCAGAGAAATTTGTGCTGCAACTTGGGGTGAAAATTAAGATAAAATGTGGAACACATTTTACCAAACACATCAAGTCAGGTGCTGCTGATGTCAATCCAGAACATGTCTAACAGCGCTGTTAAAACAGAACCTGAACACCTTCTGGCACACTCACTAACTTTCCACCGCCCCTCTAGGGGACTGACACACACATACACAGTATAATTACTGAATTCCAAGATGCTCTCGCTGACACACTGAAAACCTCTCAAATCAGCAATTTTCCTTAATTCGCATATCATCACAAGAAAAATAATTACAGCCATGATGATATCACCAGTTAACAAATTACATGTAGTCCTAATTGCTAAAGAGCAGATTCCCTTAATGTTTAAGATAGAGAAGAGAATGCATCACTCTAAAGCTCCATTTTTATTTTTCCTGAAGTGAAATATGCGTCGTATTCATGCACAGAATTAATGTGCACCAAATGCACCACATTAGCATTTTCCAGTGATACGTTTCCCTCTCTCTTAAGGTCATGTGGCTTTAACGGGAGGCTTAAGTAAGACTCATGTGCATGTGTATGACCCATTTCATAAATCCCATCGCCTCCTCGGTGAGATAGTGGATACTAAATGTCACAAACCAGTGGGTCATCTAATCCCTTTTCCTCAACAAACCGCATTAAAACAATGATAAGGAATAAGCAGCGGTTGTGTTGGAGGGCTTCACCGTGCTAAAATACTCTGATGACAACAAACATTTCCCATCATGTCAACAACAAACGGTGCATTCATGAATAGGTTTGTTGAGATGTGGTGGACAGATGTTGTTATAGTCATTGGTCTCCATGCTTGACAGATTATTTGCAGAACTTCAATGTATCTTTGAAGCCCAGGGGTCGCCCACTGCCAGCCAAACAGAAATGGCACTGTCAGAGAAAGGATGGACAAGCGACTTCCAGCAAAGAAAGGCATGATGAAAAGACACAACATTGTTTCTTGATCAAGAGCATGAGGCTTCTATTGAGCATTGGCTTTTAAGATCAAATATTTCAACTGAAAATTGGCTGTAGCACAGGCTGTATGGCGGTGTACTTCATAAATATTGCACTGTATGTTTCACATGAATGCCTTGCTAACAAGACGAACGGGACACAGACAGACATATTCACCTGGAGATGTTTGAAGAAAGCTGACAATAAAAAGTGTAATCTTGTGACTTCATAGAAGCTAAAAATAAAGAATTTTGCTTTTAGCATTTATTAAAATGCTCCTGATTACACAAACCAGGCTGACTGCTGAGATGTTCCTGATCTTTCTCTTGCTTTCTTTTGTTTTCATTTTTCTTTTCTTTTGAGCTCTCCATACAGGACACTTAAGAGAAAAAAAGACAGCTATTGGTGAGTGCGGTCACATTCGCACCACTGCCTGTCAGCAGTCCAACATTAATGAACTCACTGTTGAGTTGTTAGGTACAATAGGATTATTTTCTAACTGGCATGTTTTTTATGAGAAATAAAGGATGACAAATGTTTGAAAAGGGGAAAAACAACTGTCTTAGCTACTGCCACATGTGTGTCAGCATGTCAAAATGAAACATTAAAAAGTAAATCTTATTACTGTTAAAGGAAATTTCAAGCTTATATTATAGGAGTTTCTGCTTAAGAATTGTAGTTTATTTTGAGTCAGCGCACAATCCTTGCGTTGTATTTTTTATGCTGCAGAAATGTGTGTAAAATCTGTTAAATTTAATGAAATATTTTGACATTTCGGAAAATACACTTTTTTGTTTTCTTGCCAAGAGTTAAATGGGAAGAAAATCACCACATATATCTGTACAGTCAAAATCAAGCTACAGCCAGCAGCCGGTTAACTTAGCTTAGGTAAGCATAGCACAAAGACTTTAAACAGGGGGGAAAAGCTAGCCTGGCTCTGTTCAAAAGTAACAAAATTCTCCTACCAGCACCTCTAAAGTTCACTAATTAACACATTACATCTTGTTTGTTTAATCTTTAGAAAAAACTAAGTTTAAGATTGACATGCTTCACCCTGTTTTCAATCTTTGTGCTAAGCTACGGTAAGCTAATCGGCTGCTGGCCGTTGCTGTGCAACACCTGATCTTTCTGAAATTCTACCTACAGGCTTTCTCAAAAGTGTTTTTAATTGCATGGCATCAGATCTTCTGCAAATAGTCAACACTTCTCTACTCTCAGGCTATTTCCCACAGGCCCTGAAAACTGCAGGTATTAAGCCACACTAAAAAGAACAATCTAGACACCTCACTAATGAACAAGTGTAGGTCTGTATCAAATCCCCCATTTTTAAGTAAAACCATTGAAAAGTTTGTTTTTCAGCAGCTGAAGATCTTCCTGGCCCTTCCTCCCTGGTGGAAAAGTTTCAGTCGTAGTATTATTAGATCTCAGTGCTGCATTCGCCACGGTTAACCACAGCATATTAATAGACTTTATGTCGATTGGTATTACACATCTGAGCGTACAAAAATGACATGTGGAGTTCCCCAAGGCTCCATTTTCGGGCCTCTACTGTTCAATATCTACATGCTCCCAATAGCTCAGATTATAGAAAACATCAAAATATCTCACCATAATTATGCAGATGGTACACAGATTTATATCACAGTATCACCTGGTGATTGGATGTGCCAAACTTATCTTGATTAATTGAATTAAGATAAATTAAACAAAGATAAAAGAGGAAATAATTGTTTTTTGGTGTAGTCTAGACCTGAATTTCAATAGCTACATTAAGACATTTAAAAAACAGCCTATCATCACTTTAAGAATATATCAAAAATCATAGTGGAATTTAGAAAAACTTTCCATTTTTTCCAGATGTTTATCTTAACGTAACGCTGTCTTTACGGGTCTGAAAAAGTCAATCAGACAGTTGCAGCTGATTCAGAATGCTGCTGCTAGAGTCCTCAGAGTGGATCACATCACTCCAGTTCTCAGATCTTTACAGTGGCTTCCTCTTTTTGTCGAAGAATTGACTTTAAAATACTACTATTGGTTTATAAAGCACTAAATGGTTTAGGGCCAAAGTACATTTCTGTTCTGCTGCTATGTTGTGAACCGTTCAGAGCTCTTAAATGGTCTCGGACAGATCTGCTTACTGTCCCCAGAGTCAAAACTAAACATGGAGAAGCAGCATTCAGTTTTTATGCACCACATATCTGGAACAAACTCCCAGAAAACTTGAGGTCTGCTACAACCCTCAGTTCTTTTAAATCAGGGCTTATGACTTTTGCCGCTGCCTAAATTTAGGGACTACATATTCATATCTTGCACTGTAACTGCATTGTAATTCTCATGTTTTATCTGTTTTATTCTACTAAAAGCTGAACTTTAACTTTGCTGTGGTGAAAACATGGTCAGGTTTTACATGCAAAATATGCACTATGCCTCTTTTTGCTGTTGTTTCATTATTTTTTATTCAAAATGTGATGCTTGTTTGCGCCCCACCATTCATTCATGCACCAAAGATTTTCAATATAATGTCAGTTTTGGATAAGACAAGCTATTTCTGAACAATGCACAATATACTGCACACTACACTCTTTCTCTCAGTTGAGAAAAAAGATAGTAACACTGCACTTCCATAAGAGCCTCATAAAAATAATGAAACTCTGTTGCTAGCTGCTCTCCCTGCTTCCAGCAACACTACATTTGAACTGTGTGTCGACAAAGCAACAAAGTCATCACTATCTACAGCGAGTGCTTGCATTTTGCTGATGAATGGAGAGCCCTGCCAGATTACTTGATTTGATAAGCAGTACAACCCATCGGTAACATAATACATCACAAATTGTTTTGTCAACAATTTATGATACCATTTATCAAATGACCATCGCAGTGGGCTGAGTTATGGTGTCATAGCTGGCATAATGTCAATACTCAAGCTGAGTTGAGGGCAGTCTGGCCACAGTGATTTAGACACGCTACACTCTGACCTCTTTGGAGATTTTCTCTTCATTACCAGACAAATTGATGTTGAAGGGAGAAAAAAGTTGTAAAATTTAATGTTTAAATCTTTACAATTAAATATATGAAGGAGATAAAGCAAGCGAGATAAAGTCCAAAGTCCATGTTGCTGCACTTTGATGAAGACTTCAGATTCACAAAATGGGCACACAGTTTAGCTTGGATTTTTAATTGTGTCTTTAAGAAATGAAGCAGCTCATGCTCAAAAGAAATGAACATTAAAGGATCTAATTGAACACCATTTGATATTTATGGTATGTATGAAAACCTTTGATTTTTTCTGAAGATTTTTACATCTATTTGTCCATTTTCCAGCAGCTGATCCGTATCGGTGTCACAGTGGCAACGAGCAGAGCACTCCAGATGTCCCTTTCCCCGGCAACTCCCTCCAGCTTTTTGTCACATAAAAAGTCTTAGAAATCTATCAAATGAACGTGAATTTTGCAATGAAAACACTGCAATCAAGGTCTGATTTTATTCCACGCTTGAGAATCAATTTGGGCTGCAGCCTGGAAGACAATTAAAATGTAAGGCCTTAAAATGCCTCCTCAAGTCAATCCGTGTCTCTGGTATTGACCACAATATATGGCCCGTGTCCAAGCCACCACCACTCGCTAAGCCAATCTTAAAGGTTACTGCAACCACTACATGTACCCACATTAGCAGGACACTCACCTCTCTGGGTTTATGGCCTGTGTAATAATTTTAAGCAAAGAGAGAAGTGCATTCAGTGGAGACAGTAACAGCGGGAGAGTCGAGGGAGGACAAGTATAGTATGATTGATCGTGGTGAGCAGTATAGCTGTGTACCTCTCACCTTCCCCCCCTGATTACTGCCTGCTCCTGATCTCTCACATCTGTCTTGACTTCCTAAAGAAACAGATTCCTAAGATATGATACTTTTCACTCTTGGGATTAAAACTTTGTCAAAAGGTCGACTTTTTAAGGAACATCCTGCTTTACATTTGTGCAGTTATACACATGGATGAAGTGTACACTGGAGGAATGATAGTAGGTGTAGTGTATTGATTAAGGGCATTTACAGTAGATGGTAGTAGTTTAGGGAAAGGAGACTCCTCCTTTTGGATGTTTATCACACCAGTTTTTTCCCTGCCGGTCCAGACCAACAAGCCAAAAGGAAACTACAAAGTCACCGGCTAAATTCACTCCTGTCCCACAAACATGTGAAGATGCATCAACTCTCTAATTGTGCATTTAACATTCTTAACAGTTTATTAGTTTACCTCCCACACTAACACTTGAACTTGATTTAATAACCACAGGGGGAGTTAACAACACTCATTAGCAGATGCAATATTTCCTACGTAGTTATCTACCTTTCAAGCACACTACTGTACTTGCAAATCTGTGGTGGGATATCATAATGTACATTTACTCAAGTGCTGTACTTAAGTACAATTTTATAGGTGCTTGTGCTTTACTTTTCTGATGCTTTATACTTTTACTCCACTAAAAGTCAGAGGAGAATATTGTACTTTTTACTCCACTAGATTTATTTGACAGCTATAGTTACTAGTTACTCTGCAGATTCATATTTTACATACCAAACATATGATCAGCTCATAAAAATATGACGCATTGCAACAGTATATAAAGTATTAAAAATGAGCTCCTTCTCGAACAGCTACAACAGTAAAAAGCTGATTACAAGCTTTTGCATCAATATCCATAATGAACACGTTTACTTGTGATACTTTAAGTACATTTTACTGATAATATTCCTGAATGCAGGACTTTATTTGTAATGGAGTTTTTTCTACAGTGTGGTATTGCTACTTTTAGTTAAGGGTCTGAACACTTCTTCCACCACTGTCTGCAATACACAACACCTGATATTTTGAACATACATCGTAATTTTTGAAGGAACCATTCCTTGGATATTAGTTTACTACACAGCAGATTCAACAAATATTCATGCTACCTCTCTCTGCCTTCACGTGTGCAACCGTAATGAAGACACAGTGCATGCATACCAGCGACAAATACCAGGAAATAAATAAGAATAAAGTATCCAAACCAAATGAAAGACTGTTCATAATTGGGTTAGTAATGTCTCTGGCACCGTCTGCTCGGTCATTTCCTCCAATCTCCCCGAGCAACAGGGGATCATACAGGCGACACTCAAACCAGGAGCTGTCTTGCCGCCGTGTGACAGGCTGACTTCACCGGGCTCCAGCATTCTTTCACTGCCTTCAACACCAATTCTGGTAGAAGAGAAAAGACGAGCATCATCTCCAGATGTAAAACACGCAGCGATTTCACAAATCTTTTAATGATTTGTGACCCCTTTGTGGACAGCGAAATTGTGAAATCATGCACCCATAACTTCTCACTTAATCTGTATTACTCTCATCACAACAGAGCAAGCCACTCTATCAGTAAATGCTAATCTCCTAATTAACAAGCTAATTAGGCAATTACTGCTTTGCAGAAGGATGCCTAAATGAAATATGACAACACAGTCACTTTCTACAGCACCTGTGGGTCTTTTCAGATGTCACAATGAGAAGCATGATGACAAAGTGTTGTCTCTACACTCATAGGTGCTAATTCCTATGCCTCGCTTAGCCCGTTTGTAAAAATATTGTCATTTTATTTAACCTAATGTACAGTGAACATGGAAACAACTTGTCAAATTACATGTATTTATTTCCCTTCAAAGAAACTGACCTGCAGCATTTTCAGGACATTGTTTTGTTTACAGCAGTATGATTTTAAAAATAAAAACAGAAAACAGTGGGTAGCACAACCTCTTGGTTACGTAAACAAGGTTTTGTGAACTAGTAGCGCCACAGTGTCTTACTGTAAGGAGCTGTCACATACGGAAATGAATTATGTTGACATATGGCTGTAAACAACGGTGAATAGGCCTGCTATGCAATGCAATGAAGAATCATGCACTGCAACAGAGGAGAGGAGCCGGAGCTGTACCTTTGAGCCCTTCTTGACAGGTATGTAGTGTGACTTGACAGCTCAGTATTTCAATGATAAATGCAGTAGTCCTGGGACTCCCATTCACTAAACTCAAGAGTGTGTTGCTCCGATACTTCAAGGTCAAATGAGTGAGCAGAGCCACACAGACCGCTGAAGACAATCTGTATTTTTTTTCCACATACTGAAATCTTGTGATATTAAGATTTCTAACATTAGAATTTAACACATACAGTCATGTAAACTTTCAACTTTCAACACCACTGATGTCCTCAAGTTGCCTTTTAATGACAAATTGCACACATTAATCCTTATACATGATGCTGAAATGTTTTATTAATAAAACTATATATGTATACATTATTTTATTTATTTATTTGTTTTTGTTCTATTGTATATCAAATGAAATGTACTACAGTTACTGTATGTTATTCCTCATTTATTTTTGGACATCTTTGACTCATTCTAGTTCCTGGACTGCAAATTGAGAATCAGACGGGTAACAGCGGGGTGATGTTCTCTTCCTTTTCTAGTAAGACATTCAAAAGTTGAACAGTTATTTTAAGTAATGACTCACTGTAACATGACTTCAGTTGAATTTCTTTTAGTAAAAGTTGCTTCCTGTTCCAAAGATGAATCCAGTCACTCAGTTCTGACTCATGAGGATGAATCATTTCCGGCAACCATGTAGCCCATGATCTATCTACTACTTTGTACTGACTAGAACATACAGTATTTTAGAGGATCACTGACTAATACCAGGACGGAGATGTTTTAATACTTACACATAATAATGACATTTAATAGAATTCAATGAAATTTTTAATGATCAACCACATTTCTTACAATAATGTCCATCTGTGTTTTTACTGAGAAAAGAGTTGCATAAGGGTTAACTATATACTATGTGTAACAATGCTGTCAAAACACTGTACACCTTGGGATAATTACCACAAAGAAATAAGACCAAGAGCTACCTTGTCAAAGATTTTGTTGGTGTTCATCAAATTTAAACTCACATTTTCCATAAAAACCAGCAGCTTTCAGTCATAAAGATGACGCACATGCACAGATCCCTAAAAATGCTTCACACTGTGGTGCCTTCAAAAGTGAAAACAGCACGTCCTTGTGTGTTAAAAACATTTTGTGTGCACAACAATAATCAACAGGCTGAACAAAACCAACAATAACAACAACAAGAGCTCTGAAACATAGAGATTTCTTTTTAGAATTCCCACAGAAAGACTGAAGTGCTCACTGCCACTGGTGACTGCAAAAACACTGAAGTTATTTCTCCGCCAGCAGATCAGGTTCCTCAGAACAAACTGCGGTCCACGAGGATGAAGTTTGTCAGGATTTCAATCTCTGTTTGGCTCGTCAGAACACAGCTTCAGAAAGAGAGGAATGAAACTGAAATTAAAGACAAAAAAGTGGAAAGAGTGACAGTTATCAACTAGATTTTCCAGGGATAATGCTGACCATTGCACATTTCATCAACTGACATTTTAGACATGTCTCTCTCTCTTTAGCTTAATTGGATATGAAGGTTTAGTGAAACCTTGTAACTGTACAAGATCTAGTTTAACATATTTACTGATTCTATGATGCCTAGTTTGGGGAGAAATGACATCCACAGTGGTTATTTTGGCTGCTGGAGAATATAATATCTTATGTGAGCAAACAGAGCTGTACTGTTTATATTCACTTTGTTACTTTCTTCCACAGTCATCAATCATCAAACCCATATCAAACAAACCCTGTCTATCAAAAGTTCAGCATCAAGGCCTCACATTACACAAGTCCTGCCTTGAAAACCTGCTGTGTTTCCTCAAAACTCAAATGTAGGAAAATCAAACATGTCTATAACTCCACTCTCTTCATTCCCGCATGGTTATCACGAAATGCCCCCCAAAATGAAGGCCCCTATTTTTTCTTTCTCCTCTCAAATCCACGATCTAGATGCTTCTCGTGGAGGTGCACAGCATATTTGCTGCCTTGCATCCAGCTCAACAACTTGTCTGCTGCCATAGCAACTGCGGAGGAGCACAGAGCAGCGCCGCCTGCTTGTGCAATGGATGTCACTCGTAGCAACGACCAATCAGAAGTTCCCATCCTTTTGTACAAGCAGTGTGAAGATGGAGGGATGGAGTGGGTGGGCTTTCAGCATCATGCATCTGCCAGTAATAGGACACGCGGATCGTCAGTCTTCGTCATCCTGGCCTGGGATTGGTCGAGGAGCTTTACTTTCCAATAATATAAACATGTCTACTGCTTGCCTGGCTTGAACCAAGGCTTACAAGGGACTATGCAGTTCTACATCAAACTGTATAAAAACTCTCATTATGTATTTGCCTGTGTTGCTGCAGGACTAAATCTTTATTGTTGGTAGAGAATATGCACATAGCTGCACGTGCACGCGTGAGGAAACGAGGATACCCTGCTGCCGCCGCTGCAAGAAAGAGAGAGGGGACTCTGCCGTGCTTTCATCATTATAATCACCATCCTAAGTACTAGCTCTTAACATTTTGTTTTTCGGTGTTCAGGCGAGAAGTGACAAGAATATAGACCCCTCCTCTGCAGGGCGGAGCGTGCATTTTCATTTCGTATTTTGTATTTTTTATTTTTTTTTCTACCCCTGTTCCCTGCTCTGACACGTCTGCACTGAGTGAGTGGCATTGGCACACTGTCAATCGCTCACTACCGCTGCCATCAAACAACATAAAACACACACAGGCAGAGGCTGAAGCTCATAAATTTCAGCAGGGCAAGATATTTTTTTGCGCATCGCCTTTACAGAGCGTTGTATCCTCATTAATTTCTGCTCGTGGTTGCTTTTTTTTTCTAAACAGAAATCTCACAACTTTTTTGTACATTTCATATTTTTTATAGTCACATTTGGACACCTTATGCCGCAGATTGTGTATTTTTTTTAATACTGTCAGTTGTCGCGGGAATCATTTCTGCACATTTATAGTTGGCAACACCTGCAAGATTTTTTTATTTGTTTACACGTTTCCACATTGGATATTTTTTTGTTGCCGGTGCTTCACGAGGAGGATTTGGACATTTTTTTTGGAGAGGAAATGCGCCGGGAATCCCACGAAGAGCGCTAATAAATGAGAGATCACCAAGGAGCGTTTCTGTCTACACCACCCGTCAAATCCCAGAGAAAAGACAGATTGGCATGAGGGTTCGTGCGGGATACGATGGACCGTCAATTTTGACAAAGAAGTGTTAAGAAGAAGAAAACAGATTTATGCATTTTTCTACAAACACAGTCACGCGTTTTGGCACTTTGGACCGCGCGTAAAAAAGCGAGAGGACAGCGAGAACTTGGACACAAGATTTACGCTAAAACATCACTGCTAGGCATTTTATTAAAGAAAAAAAAACGCGTGTGCGCTTCATCGCTGAAGAATCACGCAGCCGTGCATCCCACTTGTCTGCGGCACATGTTGTAGCCGATTTCGTATATGAGTTTTTCAATTTGTGTGGCTCAGTGCACAGACTCTTTAGCGGCTACTATGGACGATCAAGCCCGGATCATGCAGTCCATCGGCGGTGTCAGTCTGGCTGGCCACTCGGTACAAGGAGGCATGGCACTGCCGCCTCCACATGGACACGATGGGACAGACGGAGACGGAAGAAAACAAGACATTGGTGACATTCTCCATCAAATAATGACCATAACTGATCAAAGTCTGGACGAGGCGCAAGCAAAGTTGGTTGATTTATATGTTTTATTAACTTCGCCCCCCCAAAACGCTGAACGCATCATTATTGAAATGTGGCCCGCTTAACTTAACTCCCTCATGCATAACAATAGGCTGGAGAGGCTTTAATGATAATCTTACACTGAGGTGTATTTACTGCCTCGCAAAGCTTTAACACGCGAGAAAGTTGTCACTGAGGGAACAACAGCATTTTATTTAAACTGCTTGTGTGCCACCGTGAACCTGAATGAGCTTGTGTTGTTCAAAAAGTTTGTGTGCACACATCCTGTAGTAAATGTTCATATATCTGCAAAACTACAACTGGTGCTGAAAAATGAAATTCATATCAGAGGGCTCATTATATAAATTAGCTGTCAATGGGCATTATATTTATAATGGAGCATTATTATTAGTCTAACCCAATTAACAGATACTTCAACTTTAACAGTTTTTTTTACTTTGAGCAAATACTACTGTATAGCAGCAAATGATAACTTTTGAGAGACATGTGAGTTGGAACATTGCAAGGCATGACATAGTGACAACTAAACTTAAAATCAAAAATAATCTCTTTACGTGTTAATATCTAACATGTGATTTTTCAGTGAATTTATTTCAGTATTTTATCTTGTCTTATACTGAAACAGGAAACATGGACTGAACTGTCACAGAATGAAACCAGCACTCTTCAGCGTTCTCTGTGAAATCAAAGAAAAGACAGGTAAGATCTTTTCGTCAAAAAAATATTATAATATGAACAGAGAGAAAAATAAGACTGGAGCCTCCACACAACAGCACGCAGACATTTTTACCTCCCAGTGACCCGATGGCAGCCTGCATCCAGGTTACAAGGGACCTCTGCCCAAATTAATCAATCACTTTTCTTTTTTTTTAAATATGTCAATGTGCCACACAGTAACAGTCCTGTTGTCACAGCAGAGAGTAGATTTTGACTGAAGATGCTCTTGTTTCTGCAGGAGCATCTTTTCCAGCACTGGTTGCTTGGATTTAAACAGAAAGTGCGCTCCAGCTTGCACCCTCACTACCCTGGCACTGAGCAGGATGGGGAAATCCCGTAGCATATGCTCCACATAGCTGAGATCACAATGAATTCATGCTTTATAAACTGACAACAATTCACACAACGTTTTCAACATATGAAGGCGATCACACTCTCACTCGATAATTGTACTGCAATTGCATGCAGAGTCCTTTCCCTACAAAAGTGCCACAGTTAATCCTGGTGAAATGAAAATAACAGAATCAGATGGTAGAAAATTATTCAAAAAAAAAAAAATGTAGAAAAAAATATTTTTCTTGCATCTTGTGCAGTTGCTCTATTTAAGCATCAAGTCTGCAGATTTCTATGACCAGGGTTGAAAACTTTCAGTGTGTGCGCACATATACGCACATATATGAGAGACAGATGAGATTATAGATAATGTTTCCGTGTCTTATAACTTTTCTTATAGCTCAAACTTTGCTATAATATATTTTTAAAAAGTCGCCTTTGTACAGACAGATTGCTCTTTCTACATGTTTACCCCAATGTTTATTATTACAAATAATAAACTGCATCCCTTTAAATTCTTAAATGGAGACATAATTGATTTTTTAGTGATAACAGCTTTTTACACAGCATGCTTATTTTGTCTTATGTTTATGTGATTGTTCTTTTATTGACACTAGAAACAAAGTGAACAGATGCTTCAATTATTCAAACTACTGTGCATCACTCTTTATTTTTCAAGTAATATGTACATGCAGTATCTCAGTCAAAGGAAAAATAAGAATACCAATAAAACAATGCTGTGGGTTTAGTGTAATTTAGCAAACCTGATGCCTTGTCAGATTTGTGACCTTTGTGCGGTTTATGAGGAAATTGGCTTGGGAGAGATCATAAAAGTTTATGAACTTCCCCAACACAGGTGGCGTCCACAGGGGCAGGCAGAGGGTCCACAGTCTAACTGAGGTGTTCTACTGTGTGTGTGTGCCTGTTGAGTTCAGACAATGAAAGAGATAGAGCAAGAAACACAGAGGATGCACATCACGCATCACACAAGATGCCAGCTTTTATTTTGTATGCAATCATTGATTTGACGTGAAAGCGTTTTCCAGTACAGAAGCATTGCTGCATCTAAGTAATCTCTAACGTAAGTCACATTAAAGTCCTGTTCCAGTTTCAGAGTTACGATGCAAGTTACTTTAATCAGATCTTTTACCAGTTTGTTTTTTTCGAAAACTTGTGTGATGGCTCCGGTTTGAATGTTTCTGCTGTGAACTAAGCTCTCAAGTTTAAATAAGCTGCTCAAAGTAGCATGAAAAAGTAAATGGAAATGACAAAAATGTTGAAACATGTAAATGCATGTGTGTGAAAGAGTGTATGTGCACTGTGGAATAAGTGTGTGTGAGAAAGAGATGAGACGGGAGGAGGAGAGGAAGAACAAGTGTGTGTGTGTGTGTGTGTGTGTGTGTGTGC
Organism: Oplegnathus fasciatus; assembly: GCA_003416845.1. NCBI lineage: Eukaryota > Metazoa > Chordata > Actinopteri > Centrarchiformes > Oplegnathidae > Oplegnathus > Oplegnathus fasciatus. The sequence goes on along the minus strand of NTHP01000004.1, from coordinate 4,276,134 downwards.
ATGGTTAACCTGTGGTTTAGAGTCACAGCCTCCCCCTCTTAGCCATTGACAGAGCTCAGCTGGTCTGGTGGCCTTGTTGACCGGCCTGTTTTTCCAGCACACAGTGAGCCTTTCACTGGCTGCTGTAGAGTCGTTCACAGGGCTTCCTTGGCCCTTTCATGTCCGTTCAGATGGCACAGGGGCGGCTGTCTTTTAGCCATGGGATCCACCGTTGGCTGAAAATGACTTTTAATAATAAATTTGAAAGCGGTCCAAGAATCATCGGTGTAATTACTGCGCACATGTATCATGTTATCGAGACTTATTGTCTCGTGTGCAGATGAATGGTGAGTCCAGGGCTCAGCTTCAAAGCTTTAGGAGTGTTTATGTTAAAAGCATTATTTTGTGATCAATGGTGAGACAAAGTGGTGAGAAGGATCTTATTCTTGATTTTCTTTGGGGGGGTTTTTGTAGAGGAGAGGTAAAAAGGTGCATTTTCTAGTTATAGCGAGATATTTTGAGGACTTTTCAGGGTGTTTAGAAGTTTCTGGCACTTTTCTAACTGTTATTGTAGAGCTACAGCATATTTCTGCATTGCTAATGCCCTAGAAGTATTAATTCACTTTGATATGCTAATTAGAGAGCATTATGCAAGAAATGAGATTAAGTGGCAGCATGAAGTCATTTGCCTGTCACTAAATTGAGTGTTTTTAGCAGGAGGGTTTTTTCCCCCAAATTTTCTTGGTTTTGCATTTAGATAAGCTAAATGTGAGATTCGGTTGGCAAGTGCTGTTCTTTGTCCTTCAGTGTGTGATGTTTTTCTTTTGGTACATACATAAAAAAATGGCAATTAAAATGTTTTATTCTCTCATGTTTCTAGCTGTTTCCAGACAAAGGATACATTCATGTAGTACCTTTTTCCCTGTAGGCTGCATGCGAAGACAATGAATGCATTGAGTGAAAATTGCCTGCGATTCAGATGAGTTTTGCAGTTATTCCTCTGTGCCGGGTTTGTTTTATCCTGCTGGCTACTCCCTTGTCTTGCTCTCATGCTTGGAAGAGAGGCTCACAGCAGCAGCAGCAGCAGCGGGAGCGGCAAGAATAACAAAGGTGAAAGATTACCTCCATATGGTATTTCTGACCAGGAAAAGAGAGGTTCTGTAGCAAGACTCCTCTTTGATGTGAGGTTTAATCAATAGAAAGAGATTACAGAAAACTATTACAGGCTAAATCACGGAGTGCCACAGAGAGGCTTAACCCTCTCCACAGCTCTCTCAGCTGCATGGCGCTTCTTTTGGCTGCGTATTGACTTGTTGTTTTCCTGACCTTTGACTCATCAGGTTCAGAAACAGGGGGTCTGGAGAGGTAGGGGAGGGAGAGGGAGAGAGTGTGGCAGATTCAGGCTGATAAATGCTCCAACCCAGTGTTTATAGCAGTGGATTAGGGAGGGACTACACTCACAGTCCGAGCCAATGTCGGTGTTTTGTTGCACATGTATGATTTGGCTTCTGAAAACGGCTAAATGTGCTTTCATGTATGTTTATCAGTTACATGTAACATGTACGGTATATGTAATGCTCAGCTAGGAAAGACTGTGTTAATTAAATACAGTTCAGGATGAGCCTGTAATTAACCACATGCAAGGCTGACTAAAAGCATTACCTGGAGTAAATAGAGTTAGGACTGAGGAGGTAAGCATTTCTGAAATCTACAGGGAACATTAATTTCAATGTTCCCTGACAAAGTTAATGACCCCTCTCATTCCAATTGGGTTATTATTATTAATACAAATTATTTATTATTATTAATTTTATTATTATTGTTATTATTGTTATTATTATTATTATTTTAGAAGCTGCAGCTAAAATAAAATAATCCTTTTTACAAGGCATGAAACCATTTTTCTACCTTCTGGGTTTTCTTGGTGCTGAAAAAGCTCCAGTAAATGCTTGACAGAGAACAGAAAGCTATTCAGCAGGAGAGACAATTGACTTTGGCTGCTTTTTGTCTCAGAGAGCCCCAGTGATGCGGCTGCAGTGACTAGATAGTGTTGTGCCGAATAGCTCGCACACAGCTGGGTTCCTGACTGGCTCAATGGCAGGGCCACTAGTGCTTCCTCCTCTAAAGCACGAGGGGGACCGGGGAAGATGTGGCTATTATCTAAGTAGCTCCCAAATACCCTCCATTTCCCCATCAGTAAAGATGAAAAGAAGGAGAGCCAGACAAAGAGGGAAAGGAAAAAAAAAACAAGAGCATACATATCAGTTTCATTTGGAAGGGAAAATGCTTTTGTTCTGTGGAGATAGATGCTTCTGCGCCGGTGCTGCCTGGTATCTGCACGCACGGCTCCTCAAATCTGGTTTTTTGTACGATGATTCAGTGCTGTCCCTCCATCTGCACACACGAGCACCCATCTTGCAAACGTCTCCCTCGCTCCCCCTCCATCGCTCCAAGCGTTTTCTGCGGGCTCCTGCGCGATCAACAGCTCATAATTGTTTTTTGCACATACGTTATGCAAATGAGTCTTTATGGCAACTGGCATAACAATTAGCATCCTCCAACAATATTTTAGTAGGTTAATTGCGAAATTTCTGAATTGTACATCTGAGTTGTTAATTAGGCATGACAGAGGTGGTGAAATAGTTATCTTCAGGCGGTGGCAGCCAGCAGAGGCTGCTTGGGATGCAAAAAGGAAGGATTGATTGAAATTAGTTTACAGCAGTAGTGTGTGGCTGTTGGAGACTCTTTGCATGCCCCCTTTTGCTTTTTGAGGCGTCTGTTTGTCCCTGAATGTAAAAATATGAACCTGAAGCAGACAGGGAGAAGCAAGTTCACACTATGACCCCCTGCAGAAATAGACTGCACTTTTGTGTCCATTTGAAGAAATTATGTAAATAGAGACGTGAACGATGCAACTTGTCTTGTCAGCATGAGTTAGCAAGGATTTTTTTTATGCATCACTGGGGGCTGCACTCTTATCAAAACAGTAAACGACCTTTGACCTGCCAGACACAGTTAAACCAAATTTTCCTTTTTTACACATTGCTATAAGGAGTTTTCACTGCTTTAAATAAAGTTAATGCAAACAACACACTCTTTTAATATTTCACACTTTTCATCTTATGAGGCAGAATTGCAAAAAAAGTCAAATTTGTGTTTCTTCAGTCATTTCTGGCACCAGAAAAAAAACATTAAATCACCATCAACCTGTGTTAATGAAACAGTTAAAAAAATATAATTAACTTTTAATGTGCTCATGTTAATGAGAAACAAATGGGTTATTTATGTTTGATCGGGTTAAAGGTTACGATAGCGTGCATATACTGTACTGTCACCTTTCAGCTATAACTTTTATTTACTCACTCAGAGATATTTTTTTTAAACATGAACTTTTCCCTGAGTCTCCTGTGCCATGATGTTCATTACCGTGTCACTCGATGGCCGAGTCTCTGTAATGCCATAGAGCCGGTTATTAGTGTAAAAAGGGTTAGAGTGAAAGACTGGTGCAAAGCAAGTCCTCTCTCAGTAATGACTCTGCTATTTATAGGTCCCTATTTCATTAGCTCTAGTGTTTCAGGGAAGAGTTTTCCTCATGGGACAATAGACACCATGATGTTCATTTGCTCTGTACACATTACATGTGGACAACTAAATGACCCATCATTTGAGAGTGCAAGAACACTGAAAACAATCCTGCTTCAGCCACTAGTTTTACTTTTGCTCTACTTTTGCTTTCAGTATTCAATCTTTTTGATACTGTTACTTAAATTTTTGTAGACAGTTAAATGTCAGTATTTACACTGTTTTGTAAAGTGTGTGTGTGTGTGTGTGTGTGTGTGTGTGTGTGTGTGTGTGTCTTACAGGTGATGGATTTCTGCAGGTAAAGTGATGAAGGAATTAGAGGCAGAAGTCAGTAAATGTATACACTTTAAATCTCATTTGTAATATTTTGACACTGTGGCAGTCTGTCGCTTGTTACTTGACAAAAACAGAATGATACATTGTTGTCACCTTTTTTTTTTGCTTTACACAAGATTGTTTTCCAAAACCAGAAAAAAAAGGAATCTGTGCTGTCTTATCCTCATTTGCAAGCTTGAAAATGACGCCCCTCTTCCCATTGTTCCATATGCCATTGTTCCACATGTTTCATACATTAGAATGATATATTGAAGGCAGAAATGGGAAAAAGACTGCAATGCAATGAAATTTTAATCAGCGTCTTCTGCTGCTTTAATAAGGCAAATAATTCTTATTGGCTGCTGTGTTAAGATTTCTAATATTTAATTCATAACAAACCTTGCATTATTCTGCTTTAGCCCTGAGACAAGCTCCACTCTGCTGCCTGCCAAAAGGCAACTATGGGTGGAAAAAAAGACATAAAGGGAACTGCACACTGAGCGTTTTTCTTATCAGTTGTGGCTCAACACTATCACATTGTTTTGATATTGTTTGTGAATTTAAGTAGATATTTAAAATAATTTTAGATAATCGTGTTACAGGAGCTAATGACAGAGAAACTGGACTGCTACTGCTGGCAATCAGTGCAAAACACCTGAAAATTCCTCCCTTTGTAATTATTTCGGTGATCAGGAAAGTATGACCATTCGCTACCATCTTTTTATTTTCTTAAGTCCTTGAAGTTCATTTTTGTGCCTGAAGTAATGGAAAGATGGCGAGGGGCCAGCAGCTAGGTGCTGGCTCATGTTACAGTGAAACGGCGGGCCCTGTTTTCGTCTCTCGGTGAAATGGCTTAATTGGTGTCAGAGCCCCAGGGATAAAGGCCTCTTGCTCTGAAACACAGCCACACAGGCCCTGTCTTCCCTCAAACCAGGAGGAACGGCCGGCGTCTGCTGGTGAATGAGGACTAAGCCGTGGCATAACAATACCAAATGATGTTTGGGATGACAGAAATTAATATGCGCTTGCTCCCAGAAAGCTATGATTAATGACGGCGAGCAGGGGAATGCTGTCCCTCCTTTTTGCTCCTCTTTGATGGGGATTGAAAAGCAAAAAAAAAAGAAAAGAAAAAAAGGCTGGTTTCTCCTCTCTTTAGAAAGTGGAGGTCATCCAGAGTACATTACTTCTATTCTTCTCTTGCTTTTTTTTCCTCAAGCAGGAGGCAGGAAAGGACTGAGCGCTTGTAATGAATTTTGGAATGATTCACTAAATGTGTGAGCCTGTGTATTGTCCCGTGTCATGTGGCTCAAAGAGACACATACCTGTGTATCTTTGCAAAGGCATTCCCACACTGCTCATAATTTTAACTGTAATAATTAATAGCCTGAACAACACACTGATAATTACAGATATATATTTTTTTAGAACTCATGCAGGAGCATTTTGAAGTGATAATTTGCACTCAAAAAGAAGCAGTTGTAATGGAGTTAATAACTGATGTTCTGACGCCGTCTTCTTTTCATATGGAATTTTATACACACACATTGATTCAGAGCCAAACGTGTGAACAAAATGGTGGTGTGCTGTTGCCATGATAATGATCTGTATCTGTTGTGTCCTAGGAGGAGACACATGAATATTTAATTGTGTCTGCTAGAGAGATCCCCAGACCCTTCTGTTCATTTCTTACTTTCTCTAATGTGTTTCCACCCTCCCAGGTACTTCCTCTCTAAGTAATGGAGAATTAAAGCGCGCATTAAAATGATATAAATTGCAATGTAAGGGATTTGTAAGGACATTTGTCTCCGCACAATATGGTTGAAAATTCAAATGGCAAGTTTTGACAACAGACATTCTGCTGACACGGCGCATTTGCTTCACGTTGGCTCCTCAAATAAGCATTCCCTCTGTCAGAGTGATTGATATGCATTAAGCATGCACTTTTTACATCACGGTGCTCTGGAAGATGATGTGGGTGCGAGGATATGAGTTTTAAACAGTGAACGAGTTCCCCTCATATTGATCTATTTGTGTTGCCGGAGTGGCAGGTGCTATACGAAGACTGTGTCAGCTTTGATTGTTTGTGTCAGTGATCCGAGCCGACACTGAGCTCTCTTACTGTTCGTCACTGCACTTGCTTCCTCTTGATGAATGGCAGCACGCTGCACAGATCCTCAGAAAAACTCATGTCTACGCTGTCTCACCAACCCTGTGAATCAGCATTGGTCTTCAGAGGTTGTTTATCACTCATGTACTTAGATTTCTTAATGCAAAATTGTGGGGACATACCCATACTCCAGAAAATGTCCCGAGGGTTGTTTTTGGTCTTCTAATGCAATTATGTAAAAGCCCTCCATGTGGATGTGAGCATCAGTTGCTGAGAGACAGGAGGTGTGGTTCCTCTCCTTCTCTAAATATTCAAGATTAGTTCTTAACCTGTGTGTGTGTGTGTGTGTGTCTGTGTGTGTCTGTGTGTGTGTGTGTGTTGGCAGGCCTGCTAGGTTGTGGCATGAAGGTGAGGTGTGTGATGCTCGGAGCCTCTGTAAGTATGCAGAGCACGGCGGGCCTCTCGCGGGTGCTGAAGGAGAGCATGGAGTGGCAGAGTTAATTTATTTAATGACTGAGCGTCTTATATCTCCCCAGCCCTGATTAGAATCCATGCTTGATGAGGGAAGCGATAGAGGGGTGTGCACTGCCCCTAGGCCCTAGCACGTACGTTCATGGTTTTCTTTCTCCAGTGCCTTTTTTCCCTACCCCCAATCCACTGGGTTTTGCAAAAAAAAAAGAAAGAAAAAGGAAAAATGCACCGCCGAATAGGATAATTTCCACTTCTGTCTGTTGCGATATTTTGTGATTATGTCTGTACCCGTGATCATTTTGTTGCACATTGACAGGAAATGCAGCTCTGAGGCTGATTAAATGTGTGTGTGTGTGTGTGTGTGTGTGTGTGGCGTGCTCCGTGATAAAGACGAAGCGCTGTGGAGCTCTATGAACGTGGGAAAGCCAAACAGAGTGTGTCACTTTGGCAGCACGGGCTGTCAGCATTGGGGAGCTGCAGTTGTAAAAACCATGACCTTCCTCTTTGCCAGCATGTCTCTTGCAGAGCCAAAGCGCTGCCCTGTAGATCTGGGCTGGCTGTGGGAGGGAATACAAACACAGAGAAAGGACAGACAGTGGAAAAAAACGGTAAGAGCCATAATTGTGAAGGGGGGTGGGGGGGTTGGTTGAAGTAATGAAATACTTCTTGGAGCTATCATGACTGAGAAGGTGAGGGAGGGAAAGCGAGAGGACTGGCGAAGAGAGAAAAAATACTCCTCGGCTTCTAACATTTCCATGAGCCATCATCAGTAATGCCGCAGCAGCCTCACAAACCAGAAATTATTTCTTCAGGCGTCGCTGTCAAGTGTTATTCAAATAACACCAGCCTCACATTTGAATAACAGCCGACATTTTGAATTAATTAATCAGACAAGATAGTCTGGGCCTTTTCTCATTAGTCTACAGGTCAGGCTGGGGAAGATATATGCGCTGGTGATGATATACTTGTCTTTAATAGTGATTTATGGAGATTTTGGATTGTACTCGATTTGTCAAAGGGCCTGGTAGCAGAAAAATAGGACAGTGCATATTTCATTACCTAATCTTTGATACGTTCCATGATGCCAAAAGATACAATCCTGTTGTTTAGATGCACAGGAAGCTCTTTTATGTTCACTCTTCTTGAGTGAAGAGGCGCACGCACACACAAACACACACACACACACACACACACACCCCGCTTTTGCATGCACGTACACACACATGCGCACGTTTAATCTCCTCTCATAGACCTCTCCCATTTTACTTTTCCTATGCAATTAAGCGAGGGCTGTAAATTATAACTGTGTCGTACTTTAATTATCATGGTGTAAAAATAGAGTTCCTGTCTTTGAGAGGATTTCATTAACTTACTCAATATTCCATGTCAGCTCAGAGAATCACAAGATTGCAGCGAGGTTTGTGTTTAACATGCTTTGAGTTAAGTCTGTTATTTATGTAGATGTTATTTAAACTAAGTAGAAAAGTTAAAAAAAAAAGTAGCTTTACATATAAATGTATACTATATTTTTTCATGACTATTTGTGGATTCACCTTAGTATAGCCTGTTTACCAGCTGGTGTGACATTTTATTTTGGGTTCATATAGGGTAGTGTGTGTGGTCATGGAGGTGTAAATGAAAATGCATATTTTTAAAAGGATATGGAGTGCTAACAATGTAGTGTCACCTGCTTTATTGGCTGTTAAATATTAATGAACACATTCAGTTTACCAACACTGCTACCTATTTTTATTTTTTACATACACACGTTTTAATTATCCAACGTAGACATGCAGCACATGCAGTATGCATCTGTGATTTTGTGCTAGTCCAGGTGTGTGTGTGTGTGTGTGTGTGTGTGTGTTAGACAGTGTCTGCGTGTGTGTGTGCACAAGTGTCAGGAAGCTACGAGCTGTTGCCATTCCGGTGAGCAGCCCACACAAAATGCACCAACACCAGTGTGACAAAACATTCAAATAAATTGCTGTCAGGCTGCCGAAACACCAAGTGCAGCGATTTTTATCTGACATGTGGAAGACCCAGACATGCAGTCCTGACAAGTAGCGCCGGAGCACCTGTGAGAGACGGGCGATAAAAATCAGGATATGCCTGATCCTCGGCATAACAATACCTATCATTACTTGATATTATTACTCTTCTTTAAGAGAGAGCTCAAGATGGAAAGATATTGCGCACGTGTTGTCTTTTTTAAAGTCTGGATAATAAATGATCTTAGGCCGTCGTTTGCGTAGATGCGCTTAAAATTTACAGTGAAATTGAATTATGCAGTCTGATGGCATATCAACAAGTACTGATCGGGCTTTTATATTCATGCACAATTGTTTATTACTGCCGTGTTTTTTTGTCTGCAGGCTCATTGTAAACAAAGTCCAAGGTTAGGACATTTATTTATTCTAGTCCAGCATCGTTGTTCACAGGTGTATTATTTAGAGAACACAATCAAATTCATGAGCACAATAACTGTGTGGGATTTATATATTATTTTGACAAAACTGCTCCATTATAATTTTTCCTGTGCGTTGCACTGTTAAAAAAGCTGAAAACATGTTATGATATATTCTACTTTGTAGTTCTTCAAATAGGATTTATTCTAAATTGGAATCGACCGATGACACTGATTGACTTTGTTTTACTTTTTAAAGCAGCACGGAGGCACAAATAAATACTAAGAGAGCCTGTGTTGCTTCACTTATTTTCATTGAGTCTACAAAATTGACTCAGTAATTCTTAAATCCAATTGAGAAGCGTAAAAAAGAAATGCTTTTCAAAGACAAAGGACTCACTGTGGAATGCGCCATCCATTCTCTACTGTATTGTTATTTTCTCCCTTATAGGTTACTAATGAGGAATCGGCCCTCATTATGATTTTAAGGATGAGAGAGGAAAGCTTTTAATTAATGATATGTAAATGGTTCTGAATTGATTATGTTAGAATATCAAGAGAGATGGGTAGAAGCTGTGGTGTAATATATTTTAATTAAGAATTAATTAAAAATGATGGCAATTTTATAGAGGCTCACAGAAAATAGAAGAATTTATTCTCTGTCACAAGTAAATCAGCCCTTGATTAAATAAACAGACACATGCTGTATTCATTGAAGAGTTATATTTATACTTTGCCAGGAAGAATTATCCCGATTATTAAAAAAAAAGATCAGTGCGGTATGTCAGTGGTCGACCACAAGCTGGGTTCTCTGGGGTTAATGGTGATTTATCTCATTCCTAATTCATGAGATCCTCCTGGTCTGTGTTAGGTGGATCAATAAAGCTGTGTTTCCTTTTTGAATTCAGTGTCTACAATTAGATTTGCAACGTGGAACACAATTATAAGTAGGACATGAATGCGTGTTTTTATCACTTGTGGCAAGTGGATGTGCACCCCCAAAAGATATCAATCTGTTTATGAGGTAAAAAGATTTGTGTGAAAAAGATGAGTTGTGACTAGACGTGGACCCTAGTTAACCTTTTTAATTGCTATCTGCTTTCTTTCATTCATTCTTCAGGGCAGAGGGAAACAGAAGACGTTAGCTGCATTAACGGCGTGCGCCACTATTAAAGGGAGAGAGGTCTTTGTTTTCTGCTAACGGTGGCATGCATGCTCTGTGCTAAACTCCGCGATCAATGGCAGGGAGGCTGCTATCACAGCACTCAGAGCAGGCGTAGCTCAGGGGGGAGGGAAGGGGGGTCCCTGGTGGTTCATTTTGATTGGAGCGCAGAGTTTTGTGTTGAAAGGCGAGGGAGAGACAGGCTGTTGGAAGCAAATCCCCCTGGATCAGTTAGAGCTTTGCAACAAAAACACCTTGATATTCCTGGGAACATTTGCTTAGGAAAAAGAATGAATTTAAATAAACGGGCAACGAGAGAACGAAATGATCTAAAGCATTGTTGAAGGTTTGTGTGTTCAGAGAAAGCGTGTGTATCTCAGGCTTAGAATTAATTTAGAAACCACATTTTCAAATCATAGTAAATCGCTGCAGTGGAAAAAGGGAACTGTAACTGTATTTTGTCAATATGTTCTTCCATACTTCCTTAAGAGCTTCTCTAAATGAGTGAAAATATATGTTATAAGATGGTGTAATTATACTATAGGTTGACTAGCAGACAGAGGCAGTGTGTGTGTCTGTGGCAGTGGAGAGCCTTTATGAGCTAACCAATCTGTTATGGGCGGCAGGGAGGATGTGCTGCTTGAGATGGAGGGAGTGTTGAATGGATTATTAGTCCGAGTCCCCCCATAGCGGGTCACATGTAAAGGCTTAGAGGCATCGTGAACATGTGCACGCACACACATCAAATGTCCACGAGTGCACACACACATACACACATACGTACATGATGTGCAAAGGGACGCACGTTCAGGAAAACATGCAGGGGCACAGACGTGTGCATGCATGCATATATATACAGTGCATGCATGCCAAAGGCTGGCAGAGCATCTTCTTTTTGACACCTGCAACTAGTTGCAATACATCACTGTCAGGATCGCTTTCTCCACCTATCCGCATTTGTGCGTTAGTTATCCGCGGAGGCCTTCGTCAAAAAGTTGAGCAGTCTTGACATCAGCTCCCTAGTGGGAACAGAAAAGGTGAAGTTGTGCTGGGAGGTGCCACGGCGGGTGTCTTCGCCGGCTGTACTCTCTGCACCCAACAGCATCCTAATGACAACTGAAGAGAGAGATGATGGTTGAACATACAAATATTATGCCGCAATTAATTCTGCAATTGACACGTGAAGAGAAATTCTGAACGGCAAAAAGCAAATATCTTGTTTTGTTGCTTGTAGTTATCCTGAGTCACACAGAGAACTGCACTGTGCATGTACTGTATTTATGACATGAAGGCCTAGGAATGACGTAATAAAAAGCCAGGTTGAGGTTTATTTTGTTAAGGGCCTCTTGCAGTGAATGTATGCGCTTGTGTAATTGACAGTGAGCGTAGCTGTTGAGGAGGAAGTGAGGGCACGGCGCCTCCTGTGTGAGCTCACTGTGGAGATGAGGGGAGTCTGCCAGTGGCACTGCTAGTGGTGAGCACCAACAGCTCCGGCCACGACAGAAGAGAGGAGGTGGGGAGTAAAGGGG